>JAIFAC010000425.1:0-105390 GCA_026545765.1 Plantago major
ACTCTCCTAAACAAGACAAATCTCGGGGCGGATAAGAAAACACGAGTGTTTGAAACATGTTTAGGTAGCTAAAGAAAATCATACTTGCAATGTTGCTTTTTACATTGCTACTTCTCCCTAACAATCTTGGGAAAATGGTACTTGACGGTGGTTGTTCTAGGCACATGACGGAAGCCCGTCAAATCTGTCAAACTTTGTAGCTCGAAGGGCGAGTGCGGTAACATATGGAGGAGGATACCAAAGCAAAATACTTGGAAAGGGAACACTGTGCCTTAAAGGATATCGAAACTCTCGAATGTTCTTCTTGTTGAAGGGTTAGCACTAATCTTGTTAGTATAAGCCACGTGTGATGATGATCCCGAAAGTCGAGTTTGATAAGCGTTCTTGCAAAGTTTATACTTGTGTGGACAAATTAACCGTAATGGCAGTGTGAGATCAGGACAAGCTGCTATGTGATGGACATTCCTCTCATATGCAATGTTGCTCAACATGATGATGCAACTTTGTGGCATAAGAAATTGGGACATGTCGACTCTGAAATCTGGAAGATCATCAAAAATAATGTGGTGGAGTGCAAAGTTTTACCAATGTAGGAAAACATGTGTGTGGCATTTGTCTTATGGGAAAACAAACCAAGGTGACACATGACCACCATTTGAAGGACAACAGAGGTACTTTAAGCACTTTGAACTCCTGCATATGGATCTCATGGGCCCTGAAGCTAAAAGTTTAGGAGGAGCTGGTATATCTATGTTATAGTTGATGATTTATCTAGATACACTTGGGTTGACTTCTTGAAGAAAAATCGAAACTTTTGAATCCTTCAAAAGCGGCATACAAAATCACATGTCAGTACTCTACTCTTGTTCAAAGAATTGATCGACCATGGTAAAGAATTAGAATCAATTCTTTGATAAATCTTGTGAAAGGAATCATGCATGAATACTTAGCTCCTAAGACACCACAACAAAATGGTGTTGTTGAAAGAAGAAAAGGACTCTTGGAAATGGCTAGAGTGATGTTGAGTTCAATGAAACTATCAAAAAGGTTGTGGGCTGAAGCTGTGAACACTGCTTGTCACATAATCAATCGTGTCTATCTTCGTCCAGGGTCTCTAACCACTCCATATGAGATGTTGAAAGGTAGAAAGCCCAAGCTCAAGTACTTTCATGTATTTGGATGTGTGTGTTACATACTCAATGATAGAGAACATCTAGGGAAGTTTGATGCTAAAAGTGATAAAGGAATCTTTGTAGGATACTCTCAAAATAGTCAAGCTTATAGAATATACAATCCTATATTGCAGACTATACAAGAATCTGTGAATGTTTCCTTTGATGACTCTGAGCCCTATGCCCAGAAGAAGATCTGCAGTCTTGAGCAGGTTATTGAATCAACCTCGACTCTTCTACACATGAGAGCGTATCGAAGCTGTGACTCTGCTGGCGATCAAAATGAAAGAACCCATGTTGTGGGCAATGTTGTGCCAACATCCCTCGGTAATGATGACTCAACATCAAACTCAACATCCAGTTACACTCATGATGAAGAACAAGCTGATCCTCATAATGGCGAAATTTGAATCGACAATCCATCCAGCAACAATGTTGCACCTATGTCTCTGACTCGAAAGGATCCTCCTCCTAGAATTACAAAGATCATCCAGTTCCCAAGTAATTGGAAATCAGAGGAAGGACATTGAGGAAACAACATAAAAACTACAAGGAGACACTCGGACTTGCTGAAATATGTCACTCTGTAAGTTCTTAGTGCTTTGTTTAGTTAATTGAACCTAAAAATGTGAAAGAAGCTCTTCGATGATTTTTGGATAGAAGCAATGCAAGATGAACTTATCGATTTCAAACAAATGAAGTCTGGACTCTTGTTCCCCCCGTAATATAAATGTCATAGGCACCAAGTGGATTTTCAAAACAAGAGTGATGAAAAGGGGATAGTTGTAAAAAACATAGCAGTTGGATGCTCAAGGTTACACCAAAGTGGAAGGCATTGATTTTGATGAGACCTTCGCTCCGGTTGCTAGATTAGAGTCCATTAAACACTCTAGCCTTAGCATGTTGTCTTAACATAAAACTTCGAACAAATGGATGTTAAAGGAGCTTTCTTGAATGGCTACATTGACAAAGAAGTGTATGTTGAACAACTAGAGGTTTGAAGATCCTTTTTATCGACCATGTTTTAAACTAAGAAAATCCTTGTATGGTTTGAAACAAGCCCCAGCGCTTGGTATGCTAGGTTGTGAAATTCCTAGTTGGGTTAGGATTTAAAAGAGGTGAGGAGATCAAACTGTTTATCCTCGGGAAAGGAAAAGACATCTGCATTGCTCAAATCTATGTTGATGATATTGTCTTTGGTGCTACTAACCTCTCCTTGCTAGATAAGTTTGTTCAAGCCATGTGGGAACTTTTGAGATGAGTATGATTGGTGAACTTCGGTTTCTTCTTGGGGCTCGGAATCTGTGAAGCAGGAAGGCCTCTTTATCTCTCAAGAGAAATATGCCAAGAATCTTATCAAAAATTTGATGCGGAAAATGCCAAACCTTGCGGCACTCCCATGGCTACATCTACGAAACTTCAGCAAAACCGATGTTGGGGATGATGTTGACATTATCTGAATCAATGATTGGAAGTCTCTTATACCTTTCACCACGGCCGGACAACATGTTCTCTGTTTGTGTGTGCGGTATCAATCAAGCCCAAAATATCTCCTTAGCTGCTGTCAAAGAATCATTAGATATATATCGAGGCTGTTAATCTTGGATTATGGTATGCATGTGATTCAAACACTAATCTGTTGGGATTTAGTGATTGAAATTTGGTGACTTAGATGATCGAAAATCAACTAGTGGAGGTTGTTTTATCTTGGACCAAATCTTGTGTCATGGTATAGCAAGAAACAAAATTGTGTCTCTCTCTCTTCTTTGAATCTGAATATGTAGCGGTGGGGTTGTGTGTCTCAATTAATTTGGTGAACAATATGCTGCATGAATATGGGTTTCAAAGTGACACTCTTTTCTTTGTTTTGTGATAACCTTAGTGCCATTCACATATCCAAGAACCCTATTCAACACTCACGCACCAAGCATATAGACATTGACATCATTTTCTTAGAGACCTAGTCTCGAACAAATAATTGACATACAACACATTGATACCACAAATCGGTTAGTGACATTTTCACAAAGCCCTTGATAAAGAGATTCTTCGGTTTGAGAAGGTCTCTTGGCCTTTGCACTAATTGATAGGATTTCTTTGCAAGCAATGTTGACATAACATCCTGGTCAACATTGTCTTCTATGTTTACCTAGTGTTGTCTTTCTGTTATTCTTTTAGTCTTTTCTCTTTCTTATTCTTGTGTGTCTATGTGTTTTTTTGTGCTTCTGTGCTGGTCATTGGCTGTTCCTATTTGTAGCTTACAGTGGTGATGCTTAGGGTTTGAAAGACTATTTGAAACCAAGGTTGAAAGGGATCGAGTCTCCTGTGTGTTTGCTTTATGTAAAACCCACTTTTGCTGCCTTTTGGCTATTTTTACTCGTACCTTGACTCACTCTTGATGTTGCATACATCTTTATGTAATAAATCTAATGAATTATGATAAAAGGGCTCAAAGTGTTTCCGTCGAGGATCGTGTTGGCGGTTTCAAATACTATCCGGATATCGGCGTGTGATGTGTCATGTCGTGAGTTGATGGCTGTCTTTGGAAACCGACACGCACAAAAGTGCGATTCTCGTAAAGCTTTGGTTCACTTTCGAGTACCAAATTACTGATGTGGTCAAATGTGGTCTCATGGTCACCCCACTCAAACTTATGCTAATTGTTCAATTTACTTCTTGAGGCAATGTTGAGTGTGTTTCTTTGGTATTCCTTCCTTCTTGTTTTACTGCGACATCGATTGGTGTTAATCGAATCTGCACATCTTGAGACTTGGTTTCTGGTGACTTACATTAAAGTGAGTCGATATTCCTATGTTGTCATCAATGTTGAGCCAACATCCGGTCGACATTACTGTCTTTGGTGATACCTTCTTCTTTGTGTTTTTGTGCTCTTTACGTGTTTTTGGGTTGTGTTTGAGGGGAGTAATTTAGTGTCTTGGGTAATGGTAAAATGTAAAGTGTAAAATATAATATCTTACTCTTATCTGACCTTGATTTGTTTCCTAAAACAAAAATGTACCTCCCTAGGTTGAGTTTTGAGAACCTTCTTCATTCTTGACCTAATTGATATGGTGGTCATTTGCTTTCCTTATTCTCATAATAACATTTGTGTCACGGATCTTGGTTTGTGTTTTGATATATATGATTATGATCCTTGGAGCAAACCAACCAAAAATTCCTCGACCATATTACCACGTTACCTCTCTCATTAACCCACTTCTCCACCACTCCAAAGCGCCATCCTTCCAAACCATTCTCTTACAAAAAAAAAAAAAAAATATATATATATATATATATATATATATATATATATATATATATTTTTCCTGTTTTTACTTACTTCCAAAACTCTTCACCTTCCCTCTCTTCACTCTCTTGTCTCTCTGACCAAAACTACTCTCCGCTCTTTCTCCCTCGACTCTAGCTTCACAATCCAAACAATGTCGTCCCAAACAAAACCCGTCTTCTCGGATTTTCATTGCAAACACGAGGGGAACAAGCTTATCCTCTTCCCATTAAATGCGTCTTTGGCCGGATTTTGAGATTCGATCTATAATTGTGAGGATTGGAAGATAGTCTTGAAAAACCCTCGTCTCTGTGCAAAACCACCATCTCCAAAACCAGTGAGTCATCACCATCAAACCCCTGAATTTCTGCGAAACCCTTGTTAAATTGGGAGCATGCGGTCGACTTGCCACAAGATCGATGGATGATGATGAAAGCCCGATGGGGATAGAGAAAGATGCTCCCATGGAGGATGTTGGGAAAGATGTTGGATATCGAAATTCAACATGCGGATCGTGAAAACCCCAAAATCCTGCGGTTGTTGAAGAAGATGATGTACAACAACGACAAACCGGAAGCGACTCTTGATGGCTGAATGATGAGAATCGACAAGCATGCATTACGAAAATGTTGAAACCCGCGGATGAGCTACTATTGAACTAGTTGAAGTGGAAGATTGGCGGTCGGATGACTCGAGAAAAGCGAAAGTGATCAATGAATATAGATGAGGATGTTGGTGCAACATCAGGCTCATGATGATAACAATGATGAAAGCTCTAATGATATGGAAGATTATGAGCGGCGAAGATGACTCTAAGGATGAGTCGATGGTTGAAGAAGAAGATCGAGAAACTCGGATGAAAGCTCGGATGACTCTGAAGATTATGAAGGTGAGCGGAGGAAGAATCGAAGAAGAATCACTTGATGATGAGGATGTCATTCTTGGAGAAGACCAGTTGAAGACCACGAGGTAAATGATCTATCCTCACGAACACTGTGTTTACGATGGTTACGATTGGGATGAAGATCACGGTTTCTCATTTGTTCTATGATAACAAGAATCTAGAAAAATATGAGAAAATCAAAAACAATGCTATAGATGTTGAGAAGATAATTAAAGAGGACTCATTTGAAGAGTATAACTTGGTTGCCTATCTGAAGAAAAGGAATCTCTATTATGCTGTTACTCAATATGCTGCATTTGTTCCTGAAATCATAAGAGAATTCTATGCCCATTTATCTGAGAATTTTGGTAGTGAAGGGCATGGTAAGCATCACTGTGTGTACTTGAGAGGTGATGTATTCTTCTTGACTTCTAAGGATATCAATACTGTGCTGCATAGAAATAGGGATGAGATTGAGACTCTTGTGGAGGTAACTATGGATGAGATTGCAAGAGAGCTAACTGCAAGAAAACTAAAATCTTGGCCTATTGGAACTCTAGATCTGAAATATTGTTGTTCTCTAGTATACATTCTTGCCGGGATCTGCGTGTCTGACTTGTTTCCATCTTCGATAACAACAAGCTCGAGGCTGACCATGTTGCTTCTGAGATTAAAATGGGTTACAATGTCAACTTTGGGAGAAAGGATTCTCAAGCATCTAGAAAATTCTAAGAATAGAGGATCGAGGCCATTTGATTCTTCCATCTACTATATTCTTTGTTCTTGGATCACGAGGTATTGAGGTTAAAGCGATGATGTATATCATTCCAACTTTAAGTCCATCACGGTCACCAAACAACTATTGGAAACACATGGCGGGATCATGATCTTCCTTGGGTAGATCGATGTTTACGTGAACATGGATGTGGAGGAGAATATGCCTCTTTCTATTGGCAAAGCGATGCACCGAAGCTACGTAGTTGCGACTCGACATTCCAATGTTGACTTATATGTTGGGACAACATTGACTCCTATCATTGAAACTACATGCTGCGGTATTTTAGCTGAGCAGGACAAGTGATTACGGAGCAAATCAAAGGGCTTGATGGCGGATCTCAAACAATCGAAGTTGAAATACTCTAGTTTCTTTTCTTTCCTCACAAAAGGGGAGAATAGATAACTTGAGTTCATTCTTCTTGAGTTTGAGTTTGTGTTGAAAAATTTATAATTTGTGTGGAGTGCATAATATTTTAAATTCTCTTGAAGATTTCTTAAGCTGTCTGGTTAAGGGGGAGATCTGATCTCTTGTAGTAGTTCTTAGTATTGTTTCTATGATCTGATCTATTGTTTTGTTTTGTGATGAAAGACTAAGATTAAGGGGGAGATTGAAAGTGCAGCATGCACTTATATTTTGATAATCTTGTCTTTCAATAATCAGTTCCAAGTTTATGTTTGTTGTTGTTTGTGAAGCTGCAGGATTATCAATGTTGTATAACATTGTGAGGATAAATTCCTTTGTTGGCATAACATTGAAGATATAGCATTGTCGTAGACATCGAAGATCCGCACATTGGACAGGATACTTGGACTGGAAGTAGTGACAAAACAAACAAGATTTGATTTAAGGAAAAAGAACAGCCTGTGGTGAAAGCAAGAAGGAATATATTTTATGAAGAATTGAAATATGGGAATTTCCTTCTATGCGCTTTTTGAAGAAAGCAAGTAAAAGGAAAAATTGCCTTTGCCAAGATCCTATTGCCTTTCGACATAGATGGAAGAGGTCGACATCTCAAGTATATATATGCAAGGATTCAGCAAAGCAATGTTTCGAGCCTTTCTTGATGATCAATCGAGATTTTATTAAAAGAGTTTAGGCTTCTTGTTTTCTACTAGCTTTAGAGTTTGTCTAAGAGTATTCATTGTTGGAATAACTCTTTCAAACATCGACCTAGAATAGCTTTTACTGTTGGTTCTTCTAGGGCTAGTTTTGGTTGTTTAATCAATCGTTTGTGATTGTATTAAACCTAGTTGATTAGATCTACTTTTCCTGTCAGTAGATATTTTACCTAAGTCTTTGCTGATATATATTTCTATATATTGGCTTGGTAGAAGTTACATTATTCATCCATTGCTATACATTTACTGTAGATAATGTTGAACAACATTGTTGGCAACATTGTCTATTGATCTTATTCCAAAGTACCAATCCGGGATCTTAAGTTATAACAGCTGGAGGAGATGAAAATCCAACCATAGGTTTTGGCAATTTGAAGTTCGGCGCCCTCACAATCTCTGAAGTACTTCATGTAAAGGGATTGAAATATAATCTTCTAAGCATGAGTCAACTAGTAGACAAAGGGTACACTGTCAAGATCAAGTCAAAACTATGTAAAGTGATTGACAATGAGTTAAAGCGAGCAGTCTTGGTTGCAAGGCGTAAAGGAAATCTTTATGTTCTTGATTGGGCATCCATACAACGAAGAATGTCTCATGGTGAGTCAATCTAGCCACACTGAAGAAAATTGGCTATGGCATAAAAGAATGAGTCACTTGAATTTCAAAACTCTGAATAAACTAGCCAAGAAAGAGTTGGTGGTTGGTTTACCCAAAATGGCATACAGAAAAGAAGGTTTATGCTCAGCTTGCCAAATGGGAAAACAATCCAAAACATCTTTCAAGTCTAAAACTAGACATTCCAGTGAAAGGCCACTGCAATTGTTACATATGGATCTGTTTGAATCCTCAGTAACTAGTTATGTAGGAAAGAAGTATGGTCTGGTTGTTGATGATTACTCAAGATTCACTTGGGTTGTCTTTCTCAAACACAAATCTGATGCAAGGGTGGAGATACCTAACTTGCTGAATCAGCTCGAAGTCATGAAAAATGACAAGGTATCTGTAATCAAAATAGACCATGGTACTGAGTTTGTAAACCAGTACATCAAAGAGTTTTGTACTTGCAAAGGTATACAACATCAACTATCTTCTGTAAGGACACCACAACAAAATGGTGTTCTTTGAAAGAAAGAATAGGACCACAAAGAAGAAGCCAAGAACAATGCTTCGACCTTTGAAATAAGTGAAATCTATTGGGTTGAAGGCGTAAAGGCGACATGCTACACTCAAAATAGATGTCGATTAATAAACACCATGACAAAACTACATCTGAGCTTTTCATTGGTAGACCCCTAATATCGAGGGTGTTTGGTTGCGAGATGTTTAGTTCTTAACAATGGAAAAGAATACTTGAGAACATTTCAATCAAAGGCGGATGAAGGAGTATTTCTTGGTTATTCTCTGAATAGCAAAGCCCTGGAATCTACAACAAAAGAGCATAAAATATCGAAGAATCTATTCATGTAGTATTCTATGAAGGAAGCAAGAAAGTACTCTTAAATGATGATCTCTCGGATAGGTTCAAAGAAATAATGATTAAAGATTACGAAAAGGATCCTCGAAGGAAACAATTCTATCATTCAAATAGAGGATGAGTCGGCGATGAAAAGCAACCTATGCTTAGTAACAACGGATGACTCTAAGACATGATGAAGAATTTCCTATGAAATTCGAGAAATGGAATAGGCTCTTGAGGACCTTCATCATGAAAAGGTATCGAGAATGAGATTATTTGAAATGCAATATCCGGATATCTCTAACAACGAAAAGTGTTAGATATCCATGACATTACCCATGTGTTAGATATCCCGGATCTGACGAAGTATCTCATCATGAACATATTGATTCACATTGAATCAAATTGATATTGATCCTACTAGTTCAAAACCCATTATGAAATGGATAAGAAATCATCCTTCAAAAGATGTGATTGGTCCCATAGACCAAGGAGTCAGAACTAGAAGAGCAATCGTTGAAAATGCAAGTTGTCTCTATGGATGTTTCATCTCAAAATTGAACGAAGACTATAGAAGAAGCATTAAAAGATCAAATTTGGATCTACGCAATGCAAGAAGAGTTGGATCAATTTGAGAGAAACAATGTCTGAAGCTGGTTCCATTCTTTGTGGAATATCGTAATAGGAACCAAGTGGGTTTTGAAACAAAATGAATGAGTCTGGTGAAATAACCGAAACAAAGCTAGGTTGGTTGCCGATTTACGGTGGAGGACTAGATTTTGATGAATCTTATGCACGGTTGCAAGATTGGATGCAATAAGACTCTTTCTAGCCTTTCGACTCATAATGACTTTACAATTTATCAGAAGGATGTCAAGAGTGCATTTCTAAATGGTGAACTGGCTGAGGAAGTCTATGTTGAGCAACCACCAGGTTTTGAAGTTTCCTCAGAAAACCGGATGGTCTATAAGCTTCAGAAAGCTTTGTATGGCTGAAACAAAATTTGCAAGAGCATGGTATGATACATTGGCGGATACCTACTAGAAAGTGGCTTCAAGAAAGGAGATGTTGACAAAACACTCTTCACCTTTGAACCATGACGGAAGCTGCTTTTAGTTCAAGTATATGTTGATGACATTATATTTGGATATAAAGACAAGCAACTTTGTGAAGATTTTTGAACTCATGAAATTTAAATTTGAGATGAGCATGATGGGAGAATTGAATTACTTCCTAGGGCTGCAAGTCAAGCAACTCAATGATGGAATATTCATTAGTCGAACAAAGTATGCAAAGGATATGCTCAAAAAGTTCAATCTAAAGCCTTACGAAAAGAATGATAAGATACCAATGAGCATTGGAACTAAAATGACCTATACTGAATCTGACAAGAGTGTTGAAGAACACAAGTATAGGAAATTGATTGGGTCTCTACTATACCTCACTTTGCGTAGACACGATATTCATTATGCGGTTGGAGTGTGCTAGATTTGAGACAAATCGATGCGGTCCTACAACATTGCTATGAAAATATTAAGGTATGTAAAAGTCTTTGAGAAGTTGGATTGTGGTATCCAAAAGAGAGTGGATTGAGTTTGGTTGGCTATTCGGATGCCGACTATCTTTGGATCATTGCTTGATAGAAAAAGCACCTCGAGAACATGTCGATTTCTTAGTCGAGTTAATATCATGGTTCAAAGAAACAAAATTCAATTGCCACATCTACCACAGGCTGAATATATTGTTCTTTGGGTGTTGTGCTTCACGGATATTGTGGATACAACAACAAGTCAAAGACTATGGACTCGAAGAAGAAAACTCCCATTTTACGTGACAACACAAGTGCCATTGCCATAACTCGAATCCTAAGTTTCATGCAAGAACAAAGCAAATTGATGTTAGACACCACTTCATCGGAGACCATGTTGAAAAAGGCAATATAGAGATACTCAAGATTGTGCGAAGACCAACTTGCGAGATATCTTCACTAAGCCACTACAAGAAAGTAGATTCTTAGCCTTAAGACACGATCTTGGACTAATGGAGCTACGAAAGAAGCTGAAAAAGTTGAAAGAGATATCGAATAAGATATCAAAGAAGAAGAGAAAAGGTATTTGGAGCGGGTAACGGAGAAGAAGTATAGAAAATTATCTAGAGAAGAGGAATGGAATGGGTATCCGAAACTAAAGGCTAAAAGGTAAAGCAATTTGTTCAAGATTTAAAGGCGGTACTCGATATACGGATCACTCGATGAGGGAACACAAAGAGAATAATCTGTTATGTAGTCAACTACTCTCTTGAAATTTGCATTATTTCTATCTCTGTGTAAAACTTGGACAAATACTAAGTGTGAGATAAATTCCGATGCAAACAGTGTTCTTGGTCATACAGAAACGTGATTCAGAAGCTAATAGCCAAAATTTATTAAATGGGCACAATTACATTTGTTGATTGTGATCATTGCTGAAGAAGCAATGGTGACCCTTGATGAATTGGGCGATTGATCTTTATGGCAGAGATTAACTCTCTGTAAATAGTGGACTGTTAAAATTCCAACAGGGCCCACTACGCATTTAATGCCGAACAAGCTTTTGCTCACGCCTGCCTGCAATTCACAGATACTTACACACAAAATTAATTTGTATGTATATGTTTGTGGAGAATTACATTGCTATATATACGGGATTTTGGCAAAAGAAATTACTTTCGCCTAATCCAACATCTGACTTACAAGAATAGCAAAAACTCTTCTTCAACCTCTGCAAATCCCTGTTAGTTTTTCTGCAAAGAATCACTAATCTCTCACCCAAATCTCTTTCTCGTTTTTCAAAAACCTCACTATTTAAAGAGATGGCTCCCAAACGTGCTTCTACTCAGAAATCCCAAGCAACTACTAAATGCTGAAAAGCAAGCACCGGTGCTAGTTAATACTAACAATCGGTTGATCGGAGAATTGACCACGATCATTGGACTTCAAATCAGGATGATTTTGGGTGGTGCCATGATTGAGGAATACTGGTAGCCATGATAGAAAACTAAACTGACAGGAAGTTAGTACATGATATGCTTGAAAAGGCAAAAATCAAGGGTTTTCTATCTGCTCTTCCCACTGAATTTCAAGCTTGCTGACATAAGGACCAGACATCTTTTGGTCCACTGGGATGTGTTGGCATGAATCCTTCATAGATGCTTTGATGGTCTACAAGGAGGTGCTGACCAGATAAGCGAAAACGGCTGTATGATGATGATGTTCTTGTTGAGTCAACAAGACAAAAGCTGGAAAACCCTTTTAATTGGGGAAATGCGCCTTCATGAAATTTGTGAAGAAGATACAAGGCTTTGAGCCTAAAATCGTTAAGGGCCTTCTTGAGCCAAAAGCCGATAAGCTATGGTGAAAATTTGCTACTTCTTGGAATGTCTTGGCATTGAGCTCGGAGGGCAAGACATTGCCAGCGAACCTACTCTACAAATATGAGTATACAAACTTGATGAAAAAGGTTACTGGATCTCAGAAAGGTTCCAAGAAGCGAAAGACTAAAGAGGTATCTGAGGGAAAAGTTGCGACCGAAGCGAGAACTTCACGGAAGAAATCTGTGGCAAATCGGAAGGCACACCCATTGAGGTTATCGATTCCCGGATACTGGCGTCTGCGGATGAACTCATCAATCTTTGCAAAAGAGGCATCGACTCTTGAATAAGTAGACTTCAAGAGAAAGTGCTTTCGGAAATGTCGAGACTATTGCGAAAGCGCTGGCGATGAACTCATAAATCTTTGAAAACTTCTAACTCTTTCTGAAGCGGCGAGGATTATTGATAACTCTGTTCATTTCGATGTGAATCAGACGAGGAGAAGATCCCATCCCCAAGGTTCTTTGAAAAAGTAACCAAGGCAAAGGGAAGAACAAAGGTCGAAGGTTCTTTGAAAAAGCTTGACTCCTGATTCTTGAACAAGCACCTATAGAAAAGGTTGGTGCCAACACACCATCGGAAAGTCACATATAAACAACTTCAAGAAGCCACGATGGTGGTGGCCTAGTGTTAAATGTGAAACCGATGTCAACACACTTAAAAATCTGGAAGAACTCTCAAGCTCAAACTTACGCTTCCACAACCACAACAACACAACCACAATAGCCACAAGTGGTTGATGAAATGGTAAATGAACTCCATTTCGACATGCCGACAATGCAACATCTTTGAAAATTACGCAAATGGCGGGTTCCCTGACTCGAGAGGATCAAAGCGAGACACTACTCGGAATGGTCAACCGGGAGGCAAGCGAGTTAGTCACTCGGAAAGGTCAAATACGAAACTTCAAACAAAGAAGCCGAAATGGAGCAATGAAGACCAAAGCATAGAAGAGTCACAAGTTCGAGGAGACCAATCGACTGAAAATGCTCGGTATTTGAATGGTTTATTTGTCTACTTGTGAAATTTTATGTTCATCAATCTTGTTACTTATAAAAAATTTCTTTATTCTGATTTGAGATCCGGCAAATCTCGTCATCATAGTGCCATATACGAGATCGGCAAATCTCATTAAAAGTTGACTCGTTTTATGACCTTATGGGCTACGGAGTTTGGCCCGATAAAAGTTTTATCAATTACGCGTGTTTGAGACTCGATACTAGAAAACAACATTTTGGGAGAAATTCTAAATTCTTGCCGTAGATAACTATTTGGCCTATAATCCATATTTTGCTCATGTCCAAAGTACACCAACTAATCGGATACTTCATTTCAAATTATTTTATGTCCTGAAATTAAAGCTTTGTATTTTGATCCAAAAAAAAGTATATAAAATGCTTTTGATTAACAATACCATCCGTATCTTATTTGTCACATATTTGAATTTCACTTGGCACCACACTAGTAACAAGTTTGAATCCTGTTGCTCACACATTGTGTTATATTCGTCTTAAGGTAGATAGTAAATCAATAAAACATGTTTGTCTAACTGAGAATTCATAATACTCATCAATGTTGTCAATCCGGCAATGATCCTACAATCCTAGAATGCTCCAGGCATGTCCGGGATTTATACATCTATGCCTGGTGGCATAACATATCAAACGATCCCAATGTTTCCAAGACTGAGATCCCGGCAAATCTCATCATCATAGTGCCATGTCATTGATATTTTCAATAAATCACCAATTTAATCTCAATTACCTCAACTTTTATTTATGTGTCATTGTAAATTTATTTCGACTTTGCACATACTTATACGTTAATTTCTTAATTTATATTATATGATATATATCATTTCAGTGTCTTGTAAATCGACTTTATTGTTCATTGCACCTGATAATTAGGAAAAGAGGCTCGTACCAACTATCATGATACTCAATTTCTTGAATTAAACAAATTAACACGTACAATGTGTAACCATTTTATATAGGGTGAGTAAAGGAACCTAAGCGTTCATCTTATCTTTTTTCCCACATGTTTGTCGTGCTTGAGACTTTTTATTGTTTATTTGCATCGAGTATCATTACTTGTTTACGTTTTTTTCATTTGTAGGTGTTTTGTGCAAACCGCATTGTTTGGAGACAAAAATGGCTATGTTTCTATGCATTCTTGAGGAAGATGCGGTTCCAATGCCAAAGGCAGACGTCACGAGCACAAAAATACACGGTCGACTTGGGAAGTTGGTGAGCATGACTTAGATCGAAGCTAGTTGGCAAATGCCGACTTGTAAGAAAACTAGCGAATTGAGTTTGTGAGCATGACTCCACTTGCATTGAGTAGGGAAAAAAATTGTGGGTGTGAGTTTGTGAGCCATGACCGCCATTTTTTCCCTATATATGTATTTTTGCTATTTTGAATTACTTCTTGCTTTTTGACATTATGAAGACCTATAACTTGAACGAGGCAATTTCCACCACTTTGATTTGAGAAATTGAATAGTTTCTTTTGTAATTCAACTTAGGATTCTCTAAAGACCATATTACGGTTTTTAAAGTGGAATTCGAGCCCTTCGTTGTTTATCCCAGAATCATGACTGTTGCGGGCTAGTACCTCTGACACTAACTAACTAAACTATCACAAATAACCTAGTCTATGGCCCGCCTCCGACTTGAGGTCCGAGGTAGTGCTGATCCAAGTATGTGTACCTGAAAGGACTAAGTGGGGGGGGGGGGTAGAATGGGTTACCTGGATTGCCTATGTCAATCCGGTAAGAGACTTTACTCAAGAGAGATTTGGAAGCTCTCAATGTAATAGTTATGAGGGATTATGATAATACTTGGGGATTCTTCCCTTGATATTGCTTACCTTAAGGTCATGGACCTTGTACTATATTTATAGTTATCACATGCTTATGAGATAGCTCACAAGATGATGCCAAGTGTACGTTCCAGGTTTGGACACCAATGCTACCTTTGGCCCATGGCCCATTAGTGAGCGATAATCGATACTAATCAATGGGCCTGGGAGGGTAGTTTGGACCTTTCCCCTACTTGAGTACTATTCTGCCTGTTGGGTCCGTGTTGGTCCCTTGGACAGATCTGTCTACTTGGGTAACTCTGGATGTCCGAGCCAAGAGTCTCACGGAAGTATCTCGATGGATTACATTATCGTTTGGTCTTGATGTGATGGTGGCGTCAGAGATTCTCTCGTCCGGTCCGTTTAGCATCTACGATACGGCGTAGCCGAGTTAGAAGTCCTTTTCCCAGCTAGCTCGGACTAGCTATGAGGGTGTAGCGACTTTAGCGTACTGGTTGATTCACTTTGGCCTGACCATGTGAGGTCGGACCAGTACTGAATTGGCTAATTAAGCCGTGATGCGCTTTAGGACACACTCTATGGCGCCCTTAACGGATTGGACACATGTCCGTAACAACATATGTCCCCCTAGTTTCCAAGTATCTTAGTAGAAGATAGTTGGTAACTATGAAAAGAACAAGTGTGTTGTGGGCGTTTCCGAATCGTTAAGCGAAAAAGGAAAAATCCTTTTGTTGAGATCCGTCATCCGTGTTCTTAGGAATTGATATATTTCTCTCCCCCGTTTTCCATCTACTCGAGTTATGTAATAGCTCGGACGGTAATGAAAAAATATTATATCCAGATATATAGATCTGATGCGGTTAGGATCGGCGTAGCCCTCTGGAAGCTATCCGTTGGACCGATTGTTGAATTGGTCCTCCGGGTCGTGATCCGTAAGCAAGAGGCCCGATAGGTTGTCCGTTCGCCCAGGGAAAGATCGAGTAAAGGGGCGCGACCGTTGGATCGAGGCGACATCAGCGGTTGGGTTTCCAAGCCCGATTGATGTGACGCGTCTATCAAGAATTAAATGCGACGTATTCACAGCCATCCACTCGTGAAGCGGCACAACCCTTGGATTGGAGATGATCAAGCATTAAATGTGACTCTTGGCTTTCCCCAAATTGCCCTTATAAATAGTCAGCCCATCAGTCACTTTCACACTTTTAGCAATCTCGAAACTTAGAGCAATCGCAAAGCAATCCGAGCATTTGAAGACACATCCGAGCAAGCAAGACTCGCAGAATTTGAAAGTTTCTTCTTCGAATCCGTACCCTCGGAAAAGCAGCAAGGCTTAGTCATCCCTTCAAACTTATCAAGTCAACTTTATCAAGTAAGTACATCTTCACTCCTCCTAAGTTGTCTCCTTCTCATGATATGCTTACTTTCTGCTCATATGTTTTTGCCCTGCTCGAATATGAAATTGTCGAGTCCGTTTTTGCCGATACTGCGTGTGATAGGCTTTAGCAACGTTCTTAGTTGAAACAATTTCTCCTCTGTACTGTTGCATGCCAATTTATTGCTAGTATCTTGTTGATGCATCTCGTGTGTATACCCACTGTAACCAAAATTTGATTATGCATGCTTATTTGGTAATGTGTTGGTGCCAATTGGCACACAGTCTTCCGTAAATTTGCCCCGCTCAGCGTGCCGGGTAAGGTAGATGATAGTGCCAATGGCGCGTTAAGTAGAAATCCGTAGGCTTTCTTTGACATAAGAAATTACCTAAACGAACTCTCGGACAATCAACACCATCATTTCTGACTTGTTTCATACGCCTAGGATGTCAGGGGCGATAGTCGAGAACGGCGCTAGCTAAACCCGGTTATAATGGCCGATAGATTTAGGGATGGTCCGTGGATCGACCTTGTCCGTGAGAGATTTTCTAGTTGTGGACCTTGGGTGCGTCGAGGATTACGATCTTTGGGCAAGGAGTCCGTGGGCGGCGAAGAAACCTGAAGACGTTTATTGGGCGGGGTGACCTTGCTAGGACTAGGTCGTTAGTCCAATCTTGGACTATAGGTGGCATTGGGACATCCGGGATCCTAGCGAAGCTGCGTGTGGGCGGGAAGGCGGCAATGATCGGGAGGCGATGAAGTCGAGATGTTCAAAAGGGGTGGAAGGCCGTGTTATGGCAGCAGTCCGTCCAACCCAAGCACATCCGGGAGACCCGAAGGTGTCGTCGAGGAGGAAGACGATGGTGAGGAAGAGGAAGATGAGGATGAGGAGGAAGAAGGAGAAGGATCTCCTGTCGCTCGTCCCCCTAGACGCTCCGGTCGACGGATTGCATTACACCCTGCTGCGCCCGTTCAGTCCATTCTTCCATTAATTGAAGGTCGTGGTGCCAAAGCTGCCCGAATCAAGTTCCCCCGTCCTGCGTCCGCTGTTACAATAGCGGACGAATTTGGAGAACTAAACACGGACGGACTTCTTCCTACATGTCCATCAAGGGTTAGGGCGGAGGACATCCCAGAATGGAGGCGAAAGTGGGAGATCCCTGACTCCGTAGAAATCATGGTTCCCGAGCCCGGACAAGCCTTTTACAACCCGCCCGCCGGGTATATGTGTGTGCATGAGGTAGCTTTTGCTTGTGGGTGGAAGGTCCCCAATGCAACGGAGTTGAAGCACATTCTGAATCACATTGGGATCGATGCAGTCGAGTTATCCCAAAGTCCTTGGGAAATCTTATCTGCTTCGTCATTTTTTGCAACAAGAAAGGGTAGCCCGTAAATTTTGAGAACTTCAGGCAGCTCGTTCACGTTTCGTTCAGTCCGGGGAATCCTCTCTTCTATACTTTTATGAATAGGAAACCCTATAACTTCATTTCTGACTCTATTTCGTCGCTGGGATCGAAGTGGTGGGATAAGTTCATTTTATGCGGATGGATCTAAAACACAGGAGTCAGAGGCCCGAGCGATGGGGGGCCAACAAAATTCTAAGGAGAGCATCCGGATTGGCGCCCCCTTCCGAAGAACGTGGCTCCGTGGGTGGCGGCAATCCACAAAAAGCATGACCCACCTACTTATCCATTTCATGGATTAATTTGTCAGCCACTTCCCTACTGTCTTGGACTAACGGTATGATGGAGGTAGGAGGAAGGCGGACTTTAGTAAGGATTCGTTGACTTGAAACTTGGCGTTCTTTCTTCTTGATATACTCTATTGTGATTACGTATTTCGATTATGATAATCCTTCTTTAACCCGTCTATATCTAACGCCTTTGCTTTATTGTGCAGCTCATTGGTTCGACTACATCATGTCAGCGCTCATGAAAAGAAGAAGTTGCGGAAGGCGGCAAGCCCTCGAGGTCTTGGTGGTCAAAGGACCAAAATCATCAACACTTCCGCAGGTCTTCCCATGTCGGATCCGAAGAATGCCACAGTGTTCTCCGCGGAGGAAGAAAGGCAGAATAAGGCTGGAGAGGACTCTCAGGCCTTGGCGGTGCCCGACAAAGGCAAAGCCCCCTGTCTCGGGCGCCACAGCGTGAAGTCCCGAGCCTCCATGCTTTCTGCACCAACGAGGTGTTGATGCGGGATGCTATTACCTCGGGGCAAGAGGAGCAACCTCGGAGGATCCCCTGACAATGAGACAACGGTTGTCCGTTGTCTGCTGTTGACCAAGCTGCTCTTGATAAGTCAGATGGCTTGCGGACTCCACGAGGTTGAAAGCGGTCGGAGAATTTGGATGGGCTATACCGATGGGTAAGTAATCTTTCGACGATCTCCTTGGCTTGTTCTTAGTATGATAGAAATGTAACTTATATTCTTACGGACTTCTTGCAGCTCGGATGTTTCGTCAGGGCCATGCAATGGAAGGCTGGTGAACGCGCTACTATTGAGGAGGACCTTCACAAGGCTGTGGCCACTTCCGCGGATGATGCGGCTGAAAGAGCACGAAGTGAAGTTCCATAAGCTGAAGACTACCTGGGAAGAGATTAAGGCGGACCTCGACTGGCAGGAGAACTTTGTCGACAAGTCGATGAAGTCTTTTCTGGATTCCAAGTTTCATTTCTGCTCGAAGGCCTCAATATGCCCGTCTTGGTCGTGACTTCATGGAGTCAGACTCCTTCAAGTTCTTGACGGACAAATCGATGCCTCCCACCGGATGGGTTCGTGTCCTTCTCCAGGCATTTGATCCGAGGACTACTTCCACCAGACTTTGACTGGAAGGCGGAAGGGTTAATCCTTTCTGCGGATGCTAATGGTGTGGAGGTCCCTATCGACAGTGTCTCGGATGAACAGCTGGCCGCGTGTGAGTTTGTGGAACTTGTCACCGAGGAAGGTGAGATCGAGATTCTGGCAGCGGCCCTTCCTCCCGAGGTGGATCCCGGATGCCCTCCGAAAGGTATGCTTTGTACCTTTCGACAATTACCGGGCTTTCCTGAAGAAGTGGTTCTCCCTGCCTTGCCGGGTCGTTGGCCTTCCAGCAGTTCAACTTGTTCAATATTGTTGAATCCTTCTGTAAGCCACCTCCAACACGCCTGTCGATCCATACAATTTGGTGAAGCTAGTCCGAACCATCTTTGGGCCTCGATGAAGTCCGGTATGCCCGTTGAAATTATTGCTTTGAATCTTTACATTGTATTTGCATCTTTTGATAACTCGGAATGTCATTATAATGATTCGTATTTAATCCAAGGAATTAAACCTCCTATGCTTCCGAATTATTACTTGCTCTCTTCTTCGTTCCCTTTTTATCTGTTGTTCATATGCTGCGTTATTATAAATTACCCATATCTTAAGAGCACGGATCGCTGTACATGGCATTTGATGTAGAAATCAAACCATCATCTTTCCGATCCTCGGATTGTTCGCCCCTTGGGATATGTAATTCTTCTAGAAGGAGGAAGGTGAAACAGTGAAATAGTCATTATGACTACGTCTTTTCATCTCTCCAGTCGTCGGATGATTGACAAGTGGCGAGATCTTAAGGACCTGTTGTGACTATAAATAAGGGTGTGGTAATTCTTCCTTTTTTCACCACTGTACCCTTCTCCATTCTGTCCTTTGTTTCATCCAGAACCTTCCACAAAAGGCGGAGTTCCCCAGTATGTCGGAATCTGATGACGAGGAATATCAACATTAGTAAGCGATGCTTGTGGGCATGCATCCTCAATTTACCCGTGCAGGACGCGGATGACCCGATCATCCTTGATTTTGAAAGCGATCCCCTCATGTCGGGAATAGCCAGGAGGTTAGCCGAGGAAGAGAGGCGGGGCCAAGGCTGATCCGTGGGAGGATCCGTATCTGTGACAAGCTCGTCGGGGCAGTGGTGTCTCGGAGTCCCAAGGCTCGACTTCCGGAATCTGGTGAAGGAACAAGGCGGGGTATGCCCCGTGGAAGTATGTACTTATCCTTGGACCTTTTCAAATTATACTTCGGTTATGTAAATGTTCGGATAATTTTGTCTATAAAATTCGAACTATTTTTCCTCGGGTGAGATCGCCATCTTTGTCTTGTGCAAACTTGATTGATTATATTGGCCTTTATATCTTTTCGGATGACCAAGAAACTTCGGCGTGGTTGATGGGCTTGTTTAGGCTTGATTGGATAAACCCGTCGGCTGACATTGTTTAACCCAAATGAATAGTTTAAGCCCATTGTCGACGTCGAAGTTCTGACGTGTCGGATGCCTATTGGTTCGTTACTTCTATAAATACTCCGGATCCGTCTTGGCCTTGGTCGTGCAAATCCAACTTCCAATTTCCATATCTACTCAATAGCAAGAAGATGATTTCTTGAATAGTTTCCCCCTCTTGACTCCCGTCCACTCTCAAGTCAGCGTTCATCCTGAGCTTGAGAGTGGTGTGGGTCTAGAGGGGAAGATTGTTGAAGATCAGTCATAGAAAAGCCTAGATCTCGGTTTGAATATATATCTGTCCGTCTCCTCTTCTTTCTTCCAACCCCACTTTAGTGGTTCAAATCTCTCTTATACTGGAAATGGTTTCCGAATTTCAAGAGAGTTTGAGTCTCTAAAGCCGGTGAGGCGGAAATCTCTTCCTGTCTGCACTTCATTTTCCCCGGACACGGGATTTGCATTGCCACGTTTTGTTGGTATCATGAGGGATTCCACCACGTTTAACCATTTTCCTGTGTGCAGGTAGATCGAGTTCCTGGCCTCCGTGGAAACCAGACTTGCCGCATGACATGGAAGAAGCTTTTTCCGACGGGGAAACGATCTTTGCTGGGAGATGACGTATCTCGAGGCGTTTTCGCATTTTTCATATTAAATCCGTAAGTGCGGATATCAATCCGAGATCGTAAATTGTACAGAAAAAATTATGTATAATTTGTCTTTATATGAATGAAATCTCTTGCTTTCCTTGTCGTTAAACGAATGTTAAATCTCAGATGCATAAATCAAAAAATCACTAATCGAAAGATAGAGGTTGTATTGATTTGCCGGAAATTCAATTACAACTTGCGGGCTCTATGGCCAATGACAAAAGGATAAAATAGAAACAAAACTGACGGAGTTCCGTGTAATAAGTAGTTGAAACTGAGATGACCAATCGACATGATGGAGATCCGCAAAGTTATCTCTCTGCATAGAACTTCTGAAGGTTTCTAGCATTCCACGGACGCTTGAGGGGATGGCCATCCTCATCTTCTAATTCATAACTTCCATTCACTCTTGCTCCGACAATCTTGTAGGGTCCTTCCCACTTGGGCTTGAGTTTTCCAATATTGTTCAAAATGTAAACAAATCGAAGCACCGAGTCTCAACTTGCAAGTTAGCCGCTCGAACATTCCTGTTGTAGGTTCGGGCAGCAATTGCCTGATAACTATGGATATTCGCCAATGCCTCAGACCTTTTTTGTTCGAGCATGTCCATGTCGAATATCCGAGCTTCTCGGTTTGCATTGCCTTCGAACTCTTGGATCCTCAAAGTCTCAACGGCAATCTCGGATGGTATGACTGCCTCTGAACCATATACCAAGGAGAATGGAGTTTCTTTGGTGCGATTAAATGCGGTGGTGCGATGAGCCATAACCGCCTTCCGAATTCGTCCTTGACTTTCTTGCGAAATTCTTAACGCTTCTCGAGGATCTTGACTATTGTTTTGTTTGTGGACTCGTTTGTCCATTGTCTTGCGGGTATCCGACAAATGTAAACGTTGCTCGATTTTGAAGGGCGCCTTGACCATTCCTTGAGCTACGTCACGAAGCTGGGCACCATTGTCCGAGGCGAATCTGGCGAGCAAGCGGCGGTAATATTCTTCGAGATAAAGGTCCTTTTCGACTCTCTGTAATGGTTGCAGACCTCGGCTTCTACCCATTTGGTAAAGTATTCAATGCCACAATCGGGAACCTCCGGCTGGGTGCCTCTCGGGAGCAGTCGACTATGTCGATGCCCCATTGGTGAATGGACCGCTATGATTGGCGGAATCATAGGATCGTCGGACGATGTGGAATATTCGCATAGTATTGGCGGTCGAGGCACTTAGGCGTGGTCGGAATCTTTATTAATACTAGGCTATGTAATAGCCTTGTCATAATTTTACGGCGAGAAGTCCTTCCCGGAATGACTTCCGGATAAAGGTCCGCTTTCGACTCTACTGTAATGGTTACCTTACCTCGGCTTCTACCCATTTGGTAAAGTATTCAAGCCACAATCGGAACCTCATTTGCTGGGTGCCTCTCGAGCAGTCCGACTATGTCGATGCCCCATTGGTCAAATGGACACGCTATGATTAGCGGAATCATAGGATCGTCGATGATGTGGAATATTAGCATAGTATTGGCGGTCGAGGGCACTTTCGGCGTAGTCGGCGGAATCTTTATTAATACTAGGCGATAATAGCCTTGTCATATAATTTTTACGAAGTCCTTCCCCCGGAATGACTTCCGCAGCTCCCGCTATGTATCTCCTCTAGCACAGTCTTTGATTCTTGCGGGCTCAAGCACCGCAAATGGGTTCCTGCAAATGATCTTTCGTACAAATCTTCCCCCAGTATAAAGTATTTGTTTGCTTTACACTAAATGCTCCTTGATTCCTTCAGATCAACTGGAAGAGATCCTTCCTTGAGGTAATTCCAGATGTCAGTCATCCAATTTTCGCCCGTGTCAGTTACCATGATGGCGGAATTGAGACTCATGATGGATGAGTCAGTAACAGTGAGTAAAATCACTCTCCTTGTATCTGAAATTGCCGTTCTTGAATAGCGTATTTTGCCAGGGCATCCGCTCTTTCATTCCAAGCTCTGTGAAACTTTTCTAGGGTGAATTCCTCCAAGTGCTTGGCTTCCTGTTTGAGTAGCTCAAGATACTTGATCATCGAGGGACCTTTTGTGACAAAAGTTCCCGAAAATTGAGCTTCCACGAGCTGAGAATCCGTGAAAGCTTTGAGCTTCCGAACTTGGAGGGATTTTGCCAGTCGCAGTCCAACTATCAACGCTTCATATTCAACCTTATTGTTTGTAACTTTGAACTCCAGGGATATCACGTAGTCAAGTTCCGCGCCATCGGGGCTCTTAAAGAAGATTCCAATCCCTCCGACTCTTCCAGTGGAGGAACCGTCCACTTCGATATCCGGTATCAGAAGGATGTTTTTCGGCTTGGAGATCTTCTGTTGGCTCTCGAGGTCCCCGCCTCTAGCTTGGTTTCCACCTTTTGGGTTGGTCGTTAGGCACGGACTCGCTTGTCATGCCGTCAAGAAGGAACATCTGGTTGACTCGAGTTTCTTCATGAGATGCAGGTAGAGATCGATTGATAAATTGTGCGTCTTCGAGATCTGTTGGGTTGAACTGCGGCGGGACTGGCTTCCGGCCAACCTGCTTGGTGAGTAAACATTCGAATGCCTGTATGTCAGGACCCTTCTCTGAATCCGCCTCAGGATATTCCGCTAGGAAATCGGCGAGGGCTTGAGCTTTCTTGGCTGACGGAGCTTGATAGCAAATGTCGTATTCACTCAGCTCGATCGCCCACTTAGAGAGTCGTCCAGACTGGTCGGGCTTTCCCAGGACCTGTTTCAAAGGTTCATGATCGATTACCACAACTTTATGAGACTTGAAGTATGGTTTTAACCGTCTTGAGGTGTAAACCAAAGCGCAAGTTTCTCAATCTTCACGTATCTTATCTCCGCCCCAGCAAGGGCTTTGCTAAGATAGTAGATTGGGAGGTGATCATTGGCCTGAATCCGTACTAATACGGAACTCATTGCCTCTTCCGTGATAGCTAGGTAGAGGTAGAGTGGTTCTCCCTCGACGGGCTTAGAGAGCAGTGGAGGGGAATGGAGGTACGTTTTCAATTTCTCGAAAGCCTCGGAACATTCTGCGGTCCACTCAAGCCCTCTCCTTTGGAGGATTTTGAAGAGCGGAGATTTTCTCCATGGATCGTGAAATGAAACGACTTAAGGACATCGGACATCCTATGAGTTGTTGTACCTCATTGAGGGTTTTTGGTTGCGGCGGATCTAGGATTGCCTTGATCTTTTTTACAGGTTGTGGCGATCCCTCTCGTGACCATGTGCAGGAACTTCCTCCTTTACTCGAGCGTACATTTCTCGGGATTCAATTTCATTCCGTACTTCTAAGGATATCGAAGCACTTGTTCAAATGGTGCACATGTTGCTCTTGATTTTGCTCTTGTGAGCATGTCGTCTACATACACTTCCATGGTTTTCCCAATCTCTTCCTTGAACACTTGATTCTGGCGTTGGTAAGTGGCACCGCATTTTCAATCGAAGGGCATTACCTTGAAGCAATATACACCGGCGTGAAAGAAAGTCTTCTTGATGTCTTCTTTTGCCATCCGGTTGGTAAAATCCTTGGTATGCATCCATGAAACTTCGACAATGCACATCCGGACGTGGAGTCGACGGTGATCTATCCGGCAGCAGTACGGATCCTTGAGGCGAACTTGTTCAACCTAGTGAAGTTGTTGCACATCCGCCATTTGCGGTGACTTCTCTACCGGGACTCGTTGCACACCCGGTCGAATAACGGACTTCTTGATGTGCCACTTTTGAGTCGCTCCACTTCAGTGGATATGATGGCATCCTTGACCGGACCGAAATCCTTTCTTTTTTGTCGGATGTACTTGATCGAGGGATCCATGTTCATACGGTGAATAGTGATCCTCGGGTCAATCCCCTTTAAGTCATCGGTACTCCAAGCAAACACATCGTTGTTTTCACGGAGACAAGCGATGAGCTTCATTTCTACCTCTGCAGTCATCTCTGTCCCAATTCTTGTTTTCTTATCCGGGTTTCCAGCGACAATTTTGATTTCCTTGAGAGTCTCATGAGGCTCGATTCGCAATGTTCTAGGAAACTTCTCCTTCTAGCTCCCGACCCCGATCTGCAGGTTCTCCTTCTTAGCTGGAAGAACCGCTGACGGACCAGGGGTCAGGGTGGTCGCCAGCACGTGGGCGGACGCTCTTCTTGTGGACATTATGTAACATTCCCAGGCTTCGAGGATGTTTCCAACCTCTTCTCCGACTCCAAAGGGAGTTGGGAACATCATTCTGTTATGGAGAGTGGAGGTGATAGCTCGGAATGGATTAAGCCCCGGGCGCCCAAAGATGGCGTTGTAGTCGAAGGTTCGATCCACCACTACAAATCGGACCAACTGAGTAACCCTTTCCGGGAAAGCACCAAGCGAAACATGCAACATGACACTTCCAAGGGGTCGAACTGTTCCCCCTCCAAGGGGTATGAAACATGCCATCTGGTCCAATGTTCTTTTGGAAATGATATTCGAGGAACTCTCGGTGTCTACCAAAATCTTGTTCACTCGATAAGTTGCGATGGTCAAGGAAACCACTAGCGGAACATCTGGATCATCAATGTCCTCTCCTCCTGCCGTAGGAAGAGGAATCTCACTATCATAGAAAAATATAGCGTTTGTACCCTGAATCACTGGAGCAGCGTACGCTCTATCGTTGTTCCGAAGATTTTGTGTTGTCCGCTCTCTTGCGTTCCTACTGTCACCTCCTGATGGCTCGCCCGCAATGGTGTTGATTACTCCGCTGTAGGGAGGGTTCTCCATATCCATACCGTCGCAGTGTCTATACGGATGTCTATCCGTATGGGGCGGACGGTGAGCTGGCGGAGGTGGCAATGATAGCGGACGAGGAGGTAATTCTGTAGCATTATCCTCCCTTCTTCACTCCGCTCTATCGTGCCTAGAGGGTTCATCCGTGTAGATGTGCTCCTTGAGCTTGCCTTCTCGTACCAAGTGTTCAACCTCTGTTTTTTGTTGGATACAGTCATCAGTCTCGTGACCACGGCACTTATGGAACTTGCAATACCCCTTTGCATCCCTATTCTTCCGGTTGTTGTGAGAGGGCTTGGGCCATTAAACGTCCAGCTCTTTCTCGATGATAGTTGCCAAGATGTCGGATCTTGGTCTGTTGAGGCGGGTATAATCCGCGTATCTCCTCGGCGGACTTCTCTCCCTGTGGAAGCCTCTGTCCTTGTGATCCTTCTTCGAGTCGAACTTCCCCTGGCGCTGCTCTTGCTTCACCGGATCCTTCCCTTTCTTGGAACCAGCCCTCACTGGAACATTCCTTCGATACTCTTCTCCGTACATTACTTCTTCACAGATGTCATCTAAATGCATCTCACTCCTCACCTCCTGACTAGATAGTTTTCTGCGGAGCTCTGAGTTGAAAGTATTAGCATACAGGTGACGGAACCGTTCCTTAATACTGTGCGGCTCAACTCGAAGAACTTCAGCGTGAAAGCGATCTAAAAGGTCTAAGATCCTCTTGCTCATTGTATAACCTCTGCGGGTGCTCTACGGTTTGCTTTCTCCTCTTTGCTTTTCCAAATCGCGCCGAGAACATTGAAGAAAGATGCATATGACTTTATCGACTTGTTTGGTAGGCGATGTACCAATCCATAGCCGTTCGAAGAGTAGATGAGAATGTGAGAGCTTTTGTATTGTCGCTCGTTCCTTGGAATCCATCTTCTTTGTTGTACACAGTCGGTGTCCAATGACAACATCCGTAATAGTACTCCAAGCTCGGGATTGCTTGATCCGAGTTTACTCCTTTCCTTTTCTCTCATGATTTCATCACATAAGGGATTTGGTGCACTAGTGGTTGCTCTGCTCGGGGTCTTTTACCGGTCAAGATTCAGAATCTGGGCCTCCAAAGCCTTCTGTTGAGCATAGATTTCATCGGCAGTCATGATTTCTCCTGTCCTCGGATGCACAGCTACATCCATAGGGAGTTCTTCTATCCGGACCGCTGGAACAGTTTCTGCCACCTGATCTCTGTTTCTAGGAGGTGCTTGTCGCGGAGCTCCCGGGTGTCTATTATCTCCTTCCTGGTACTCTCTCCCTCCGTTTGGCCTTCCTTCACCTCGAGCGTGAGAGGCTGATGCCCACCGGTCGAGAAGGTTCCGCAAATCCTCTTGAGGTGGCTGGTTCCCCAACCTCTCTTGGATCGAACGTTGCCTGTTCCTCGATAAGGTAGGCTCTGCCTGAGGAGGAGTGATCACTGGCGGAGTGGCGTGTTGAGGAGGAGCATTGTTAGTCCCCAAGCAACCTTGAATGATTGTGAGCAACCTATCGAACTGCGTCTTGCTTAGTCCGAGATCACTAGTGCGGACAGTGCGACCATCGGGCATAGTGAACTGTTGGCCTGCTGTAGGGCCTTGAGCTTCAGCCGGTGAAGCTCGTGCAACCCCTTCGTCCGAGGACGGACTGGCCGTGCGTCCCTCACTTGGATATCTCCTTCCAGTTACAGCGGCTCTGCGTCCCCGGGTGGGCGGACGTCCTCGTGGGCGCGGTGGTGGAGTCCTTAGTCCTGCAGCTCCAGCCCGCGCTGTTTGCCTTGTTCTTGCCATCAGCTTGATTCTAAACACGAAAACTTCTTGTAAAGTTTCCAACAGACGGCGCCAAAATGTTGAGGGCTAGTACCTCTAACACTAAATAAGTAAACTATCACAAATAACCTAGTCTATGGCCCGCCTCCGACTTGAGGTCCGAGGTAGTGCTGATCCAAGTATGTGTACCTGAAAGGACTAAGTGGGGGGTTAGAATGGGTTACCCGGATTGCCTATGTCAATCCGGTAAGACTTACTCGAGAGAGTTGGAAACTCTCAATGTAATAGTTATGAGGGATTATGATAATACTTGGGGATTCTTCCCTTGATATTGCTTACCTTAAGGTCATGGACCTTGTACTATATTTATAGTTATCACATGCTTATGAGTTGGCTCACAAGATGATACCAAGTGTACGTTCCAGATTTGGACACCAATGCTACCTTTGGCCCATGGCCTATTAGTGAACAGTAATCCAATACTAATCAATGGGCCTGGGAGTGTAGTTTGGACCATTCCCCTACTTGAGTACTGTTCCGCCTGTTGGGTCCGTGTTAGTCCCTTGGACAGATCTATCTACTTGGGTAACTCTGGATGTCCGAGCCAAGTGTCTCACGGAAGTATCTCAGTAGTTTTGTTATACGTTTGGTCTTGATGTGATGGTGGCGTCCAAGATTCTCTCGTCCGGTCCGTTTGTCATCTCTGTCTTGTGTAGGATTAAGTCCTTTTCCCAGCTAGCTCGGACTAGGCTGTGAGGTGTAGCGACTTTAGCGTCTTGGTTGATTCACTTTGGCGGACCATGTGAGGTCGGACCGATCTTGAATTAGCTAATTAAGCGTGATGCGCTTTAGGACACACTACATGGCGCCTTAGCGGATTGGACACATGTCCGTAACAACAATTACAACTAGTGTAACAATTATATCGACTCAATCACTTTCGTGTTTATTCTGTCGATTTGCTATTCATGTATTATTCTACTATGATGATTATGTCTACATTATCAATTAGTAGATAAACAACCTCTTATGGGATGGTAATGTATCTATGCATGCTTGCTAGGGTTCTTCGTATTTAATGCATATAACTAATATGAGTTTTGTGAAAAGACGAACTAGCGTATGTGAATTGACGATTGTTATTCCTAACACCAAAATCATTTAAGGAGCTTTCGTTCCATAGGTTGAATTGATGCTTAAAACACATTAGTTGTTAGTTTGTAACCGTTGAAGACATGACCACTCTATTAATTCTAACCTGTTGAATTCAGTCACCATACGAATTCTAGAACACAAACCTAGTTAGTATTAACCGATCAATTCGGGTTATACTGTCATAACTACAACATGACTTATTAGTCATAAGGTTTCTATGGAAATAGTTTAATCTCTCGTTGGACCATCCCAGTCTAACTCAGAGAATCGTATCAACTGCATTTGTCATATGAATCTTGCTATCTAGCATTAGACTACATGACCACTCCAAAATGAATCAAATATTCCAAGTTGCTTGCATTCGTTCTGCTCTCACTATTTGTTAGAATAGATAGTTCAAATTCGTTGCCGAAGTAAAAACCGTTTTACTACCTTTCACTAGTATACAAATAATAAGTAAACAAGACTACGGTTTAGTTAAGTCCTAAAAGAAAGCGACACTCATGGTTAGCTTTCCTTCACTACCCGTTCCGTAGTCTCGAGATTTTAACTCTTGGTTTAAAGAAATATAAAACTCGACTTGACACATCATGATTATGACTTGAATTGCAAAAGATTTTTATTAAGAACATCGTCTCATATGTACACTCAATTATACGTAAATAGTGCCATAAAACGTTTACTCATAAAATTTTATATATATATACATATATATATATATAATATATTTATTTAATAACATCAATTGGCCCTCATGTCCTCAAGTACAAGTCTCTTTTAAGGACTTTGTACATAATTTAACATAAAACAACCATAATTTAACCAAATCAAGCTGAAACAAATGTAGTCGAATTGAGCAACATACTTATTCTTAAGCGAATGTTGAATACTATATTTGAAACAACACGGATTATTTACAATGTCTAAAGCGGAAGCATCGGCGTGGAATCCCAAGCAGTCACCCCAATGGAACCCTGGCTCTGCAAACATTGGAGCAGTTTGTGTCGTGAAGCAAAGTCCTCTAAAAGCGTTGGCTCGGGGACTGCAATTGTTGACCGCTCGACCATTGGTTCTATATGTCAATATATATGTAATAATTAATAATTAGTTAAATGTTGAGTAAAATTATAACTATATTGAGTACCATTAGAAGCGAGGTTATCACTAAAATCTAACCGGTTTGTATTAATGGGACGGTAATTAATTAAATGTATAATGAGAGCTCACTGTGATGACCAAGACAAAGAGAGCAAACAATACAGGGAGAAGCGACCCATGAGTTTTGTTGTGATAAGAATGAGTGCAGGCGTGGGTCTTTATAAGGGCTAAGAGTGTTATATTAAAGGATGAAAATTATAATAAAAATGAAATAATATAAGGCTCTGCATGGTTTGAGGGATTTCAAGGAGAGAAAAAGGAAATTGGAGGAAAAAATGGTTTTCCCGTCTTTGTTTTAACAGAAATTTAGGAAAAGTAAAGACAAAGTTCGAAATCTGATCTTTCCCATATATATCTAGTTTTCCCTCACTCCAACACACATGTATATACTTGACAATAAATCATCTCCAAGATTATCATCCTAAAAGCTCATGATTTCATCAAAATTTCGTCTTCCCTCTAAGGGGAATTAGTTTTCACTAACCTAAAATTTTGTAGTGAGAAATTAAATCACCCTTCTGAAAACCTAATGCAAGCCGCCAAGCCTTTCTTCAAATCTCCGATCAAATCTAGTATCTAAACCGCCAATTAATATGCAATCCGTTCTCCGTACCTAGAAACGAGTGTTGTTGTTCCCACCGTTGTTAGGAACATTAAGATCAAGGGGCACTTGATGCATTAGAGAACACACCACTATGTCCCCTTCTGCCTCGGCCGCTAACTAGATTATTAAGAATTGTATATATCGAAAGGAGAAATCAACCAGCCAAATTTAATAGAGAATTGAAGAATTGCAGAGGGTCACATTCCTTTTGAGCGAAACAATGTCTAGGACAAGAGCATATTGCATTACCCAACACGAGTTTTACATCATCTCATAAATATAATTAACTCTTCATTCCTAGAAATCATATTCTTCAGGAGTTTTATCTAATGACAAGGATCATATATTCAATGTATTGTACGTGTTTTACCTGTTTTATGGCCTTATGGGGCTCAGTTTTGGCCCGATAAAAGTCTTATCAATTACGCGGTGCAGGCCCCAATTCTAGAAAACAACATTTTGGGAGAAATTCTAAATTCTTGCCGTAGATAACTATTTGGCCTATAATCCATATTTTTGCTCATGTCCAAAGTACACCTGTAAGAACCCGTACTTTTTATTTTAATTCGATTTTATGGTGTTATTTTAATTTTTATAGTGGACTGGGCCTAGTAATATTTTCAAAACTAATTTTCTGATTATGAAGCCCGGCCCATACTACTTATAAGTACTACTTTAAACTCCTAATCGATGCTTGGCCAAAAACCATATAGATCGTATTTTCTATTTCTTAATTATGTGGCTGCCAATCTGATCAACATAGGTGAATAGTGTCAAAATTTCTTTCCTACACCAAATCCTTGTTCGATCGTTTGTTGTTGCATGGAAACATGCAATTTAACTAATGCCCTCTCTACAAATTCTTTTTACGTGTCATCATCATGACATCATAATCACCTTTTGTCCCTTTGTTTGGTTTATTGGTGATTTAGTATTTGATTTGGGTTCTTACATTACAGTGGTGATTCTCGGAGGATTCGAGGTGCAGGTTAGTAGAGCTTTGGTGATCTAGCTAGGTTAAGCTTGTTTCAAGTCGACATTGAGGTAAGGGGGTTTCTTTGACACTTTTACTTGTATTTTATTGTTATCGTATATATACGTATTGTTTTAATGTTTACCAACTTGTGACTATTATATCCAGAAATGGAACTTAGTATAATAAGTCTTTTCAAAAGGATCAAGTATGTAAATGCTCAAAATTGTGTTTCTATCATGCATGTGACGTGTGATAAAAATATGTTTCTGTTACATGGAGAAATGAAATATGTTTTGGCTCCCAGTTTTGCCTACGCTCTGTACTGACCTCTCATGAGGGTTTATTGGCATAGAAGTATACTTCCTACTGTTTACTGTTCCTTTCCGCGGGGAACCTACTGTTATTGTTTCTTGTTTAGGAAACCTACTGTTTATGTTTCCTTTCGGGGAAACCTACTGTTACTGTTATGTATGCCATCTTCCCTGCCACGGGATCTAATAGTAGCCTAGTGTAAAATCTGATTGAGCTAAATTACTGTCTTACTATTTTTGAAAGTACTCCATGTTCTGATTTTGGATATGTGAATTGTTATCGTGTGTATATATATGTATGATTTACTACTCTGCTTGATCCTGTAAAAGTGCCAGGAGATTCACCCTTACACTTTCTTTTTTTCAGTGGTCTGGTTTCGTGGAGGTTGCTAGTAGAGTCAAGTCGGGTTAAATGACTAGTATAGTTAGTGGAAGTCTTGTAATTTCTGAAGATGTATAAGTTCGAGTGTTGTAGAATTGTATATATTGTATTTGTGTTTTAGCCGCTCTGAATTACCTTTAAAAACTGTTTTGTAAATAAAATTGAGGCTTCGTCTTGGCGTGAGCCCATCTCATGATAGATGGCCGGTCGTGCCAAAGTATTTTGGTTTTGGGGCGTGACAAAAGTGGTATCAGAGCCAAGGTTATGATCTTTGAGGAGCCTAGGCTAGAATCTGTGGAGAAATAAGGTTATGATTTGACTGGTGTAGGATCAAGGTTTCGATTTGTCGAGGAGTTAAAAGTAAAGTTTGAAGTTGACATCTTAGGATTTGATCTTTCGAGGTGTGACGAGTTCTAGATTGTTATTAAAATGACGTTTGGGATGAAGAGTAAAATCGAGGAGTTATGCTAGAGTTTGTCGAAGTTTAGGTTTCGTTTTATCAGGTTTAGGTGTCAGGTTTCGTTTTGTTGGAGTGTGTCCTAGGTTTCGAATTGTCGGATGTAAGTCAATCATCTTGGGCGTCAAGTTTAACGTCTAGTGAGTGTGCTGAGTTTTATTTATTTGGTCAAGTGTAGAGTGCTTAGAATTGTTTGAAGTTGGGTAGTTGCGTTTCGCAGTGGAAGTGTGGTGTAGTTAAGCTTCCAGGAGGAAACTTCTTTAAAGGAGGGAGGAATGTAAGAACCCGTACTTTTTATTTTAATTCGATTTTATGGTGTTATTTTAATTTTTATAATGGACTGGGCCTAGTAATATTTTCAAAACTAATTTTAGGATTATCAAGCCCAGCCCATACTACTTATAAGTACTACTTTAAACCCCTAATCGATGCTTGGCCAAAAACCATATAGACCGTATTTCTGTTTCTTAATTCTATGGCCGCCAATCTGATCAACATAGGTGAGTAGTGTCAAAATTTCTTTCCTACACCAAATCCTTGTTCGATCGTTTGTTGTTGCATGGAAACATGCAATTTAACTAATGCTCTCTCTACAAATTCTTTTTACGTGTCATCATCATGGCATCATAATCACCTTTTGTCCCTTTGTTTGGTTTATTTGTGATTTAGCATTTGATTTGGGTTCTTACATTATAGTGGTGATTCTCGGAGGATTCGAGGTGCAAGTTAGTAGAGCTTTGGTGATCTAGCTAGGTTAAGCTTGTTTCGAGTCGACATTGAGGTAAGGGGGTTTCTTTGACACTTTTACTTGTATTTTATTGTTATGGTATATATACGTATTGTTTTAATGTTTGCCAACTTGTGACTATTATATCTAGAAATGGGACTTGGTATAATAAGTCTTTTCAAAAGGATCAAGTATGTGAATGCTCAAAATTGTGTTTCTATGATGCATGTGACGTGTGATAAAAATATGTTTCTGTTACATGGAGAAATGAAATATGTTTTAGCACTCAGTTTTGCCTACGCTCTGTACTGACCTCTTATGAGGGTTTATTGGCATAGAAGTATACTTCCTACCGTTTATTGTTCCTTTCCTTTCGGGGAAACCTACTGTTACTGTTATGTATGCCATCTTCCGTGCCATGGGATCTAATAGTGGCCTAGTGTAAAATCTGATTAAGCTAAACTACTGTTTTACTGTTTTGTGAAAGTACTCCATGTCTGATTTTGGATATGTGAATTGTTATCGTGTGTATATATATGTATGATTTACTACTCTGCTTGATCCGGTAAAAGTGCCAGGAGATTCACCCTTACACTTTTTTTTCAGTGGTCTGGTTTCGTGGAGGTTTCTAGTAGAGTCAAGTCGGGTTAGAGCAGCTAGTATAGTTAGTGGAAGTCTTGTAATTTCTGAAGATGTATAAGTTCAAGTGTTGTAGAATTGTATTTATTGTATTTGTGTTTTAGACACTCGGAATTACCTTTAAAAACTGTTTTGTAAATAAAATTGAGGTTTCGTCTTGGCGTGATCCATCTCATGATAGACGGCCGGTCGCGCCAAAGTATTTTGCTTTTGGGGCGTGACAAAAGATTGAAAGATTCATTGATTTTTTCGAGTCTTTCTTGATGGTTTTAGATGGAGGAGATGATGAGTATTTGATTTTTGGACCTTTGCTCGGATTTGGATGGGAGAAGTTTGGATTAGGAGAACTTTCAGAACTTCCAGGGACTAGATTGAAAGATTTCAGAAACTTGAAGGGCTTCCTTTGCAGAATTCGAGTTGGATTGGGGACCTTGAGTGCAATTAACAAATCTCATCAACAGTTGGACTGATCAAATAGCTCGCTGGTCTTAAATGTTACTAAAGTACTATGTAACCTAGTGGCAACTGGTTGTGCTTTGTTTATGAGAAGTCTGTCGTTCAAACCTTTTTGGAGCCAGATTTTGTATTCTTTTTATCTCCCGCCTGTTTCGACCCATTTAAATTACCATTTTACCCCTGAACATTGCAGAATTAAATATATGCCTTCCTACTATTTATTCCTATTTTTCCTAGCTCCAGAAATTACCGTTTTGCTCTTGTAACCTACTTATCTCTTTTTGACCTATAGAAACCGGAGTAGAGACATTATGGAGGTTGTAAGCGGTGCTCTGGAGGAATTTTGGTTCAAGGTGACTTTGGATGATTCAAGTTGCAATTAGTGGATGGTTATGTTAAGTTGGATTCAATTCGTATGGACATTGAGGTAAGGGGGTTTCTTTGACACTTTTGCTTCTATTTTATTGTTATAGTATATATATGCATTGTTTTAATGTTTGCCAACTTGTGACTATTATTTCAATAAATGGGACTTGGTATAATAAGTCTTTTCAAAAGGATCAAGTATGTAAATGCCCAAAATTGTGTTTCTATGATGCATGTGACGTGTGATAAAATATGTTTCTGTTACATGGAGAAATGAAATATGTTTTAGCTCTCAGTTTTGCCTACGCTCTGTACTGACCTCTTATGAGGGTTTATTGGCATAGAAGTATACTTCCTACCGTTCATTGTTCCTTTCCGCGGGGGAACCTACTGTTCTTGTTTCCTGTTTAGGAAACCTACTGTTTATGTTTCCTTTCGAGGAAACCTACTGTTACTGTCATGTATGCCATCTTCCCTGCCACGAGATCTAATAGTGGCCTTGTGTAAAATCTGATTGAGCTAAACTACTATCTTACTGTTTTGTGAAAGAACTCCATGTTCTGATTTTGGATATGTGAATTGTTATCGTGTGTATATATATGTATGATTTACTACTCTGCTTGATCCGGTAAAAGTGCCCGGAGATTCACCCTTACACTTTTTTTCAGTGGTCTGGTTTCGTGGAGGTTGCTAGTAGAGGCAAGTCGGGTTAGAGCAGCTAGTATAGTTAGTGGAAGTCTTGTAATTTCTGAAGATGTATAAGTTCGAGTGTTATAGAATTGTATTTATGTTTTAGACGCTCTGAATTACCTTTAAAAACTGTTTAGTAAATAAAATTGAGGCTTCGTCTTGGCGTGAGCCCATCTCACAATAGACGGCCGGTCGTGCCAAAGTATTTTGGTTTTGGGGCGTGACCACACCAGCCTAATCAGATACTTCATTTCAAATTATTTTATGTCCTGAATTTAAGCATTTGTATTTTGATCCAAAAAAAAGTATATAAAATGCTTTTGATTAACAATACCACCCGTATCTTATTTGTCACATATTTGAATTTCACTTGGCACCATACTAGTAACAAGTTTGAATCCCGTTGCTCATACTTTGTGTTATATTCGTCTTAAGGTAGATAGTAAATCAATAAAACATGTTTGTCTAACTGAGAATTCATAATACTCATCAATGATGGTAGTCTTGCAATGATCCTACTATCCTAGGACACTCCAGGCATGTCCGGGATTCGTACATCTATGCCTGGTGGCATAACATATCAAACGATCCCAATGTTTCCCAGACTGAGATCCCGGCAAATCTCGCCATCATATATAGTGCCATGTCATTGATATTTTGAATAAATGACCAATTTAATTTCAATTACATAACTTTGATTTATGTGTCATTGTAAATTTATTTCGACTTTGCACATACTTTTACGTTAATTTCTTAATTTATATTATATGATATATATCAGTTTAGTGTCTTGTAAATCCAACTTTATTGTTCATTGCACACAATAATTAGGAAAAGAGGCTCGTACCAACTATCACGATACTCTGAATTTACTGAATTAAACAAATTAACACGTACACAATGTGTAACCATTTTTATATAGGGTAAGTAAAGGGAACCACAAACATTCATCTTGTCTTTTTTCCCACATGTTTGGCGTTCTTGAGTCTTTTTATTGTTTATTTGCGTCGAGTATCATTACTTGTTTATGTTTTTTTCATTTGTAGGTGTTTTGTGCAAACCGCATTGTTTGGAGACAAAAATGGGTGTGTTTCTATGCATTCTTGAGGAAGATGCGGTTCCAATGCCATAGACGGACGTCACGAGCACAAAAATACACGGAGGGTCGACTTGGGAAGTTGGTGAGCATGACTTAGATCGAAGCTAGTTGGAAAATGCCAACTAGTAAGAAAACTAGCGAATTGAGTTTGTGAACGCCAACTCCACTTGCATTGAGTAGGGAAAAAAATTATGGGTCGCGAGTTTGTGAACGCCAACACGCCATTTTTTTCCCCTATATATGTATTTTTTGCTATTTTCGAATTACTTCTTGCTCTTTGACATTATGAAGACCTAGAACTTGAACCAAGGCAATTTCCACCACTTTGATTTGAGAAATTGAATAGTTTCTCTTGTAATTCAACTTAGGATTCTTCTAAAGGACCATATTACGGTTTTTTTTAAGTGGAATTCGAGCCCTTCGTTGTTTATCCCAGAATCATGACAACTAGTGTAACAATTGTATCGACTCAATCACTTTCGCGTTTATTCTGTCGATTTGCTATTCATGTATTATTCTACTATTATGATTATGTCTACATTATCAATTAGTAGATAAATAACCTCTTATGGGATGGTAATGTATCTATGCATGCATGCTAGGGTTCTTCGTATTTAATGCATATTGTTGAGGGGTAAAACCTCTAACACTAACTAACTAAACTATTACAAATAACCTAGTGTAGGGCCCGCCTCCGACTTGAGGTCCGATGTAGCGCTGGACCGAGCTTGTTTACATGAAAGGACTAAGTGGGGGGGTTAGAAGGGTTACCGGATTACTATGTCAATCCGTGAGACTTTACTCAGGAGAGAGTTGGAAGCTCTCAATGTAATAGTTATGAGGGATTATGATAATACTTGGGGATTCTTCCCTTGATCTTGCTTACCTTAAGGTCATGGACCTTGTACTATATTTATAGTTATCACATGCTTATGAGTTGGCTCACAAGATGATGCAGTGTACATTTGATTTGGACACCAATCTTACCTTTGGCCCATGGCCCATTAGTGAACGATAATCGATACTAATCAATGGAGTGCAGGAGGTAGTTTGGACCTTCCCTACTTGAGTCTTTGTTCCTTTGTTGGGTCCGTGTTGGTCCCTCGACGGATCTGTCTTGGTTGATCGCCCTTGGGTAACTCTGGATGTCCGAGCGAGAGTCTCCTTGAAGTATCTCGATGGATTACATTATCGTTTGGTCTTGATGTGATGGTGGCGTCAAGATTCTCTCGTCCGGTCCGTTTGGCATCTCTGTCTTGGCGTAGCTTGATTAGAAGTCCTTTTCCCAGCTAGCTCGGACTAGCTTATGAGGGTGTAGCGACTTTAGCGTACTGGTTGATTCACTTTGGCCGGACCATGTGAGGTCGGACCAGTACTGAATTGGCTAATTAAGCCGTGATGCGCTTTAGGACACACTCTATGGCGACTTAATGGATTGGACACATGTCCGTAACAACATATGTCCCTCTAGTTTCCAAGTATCTTAGTAGAAGATAGTTGGTAACTATGATAAGACGAAAGTTTGTTGTGGAGCGTGTCCGAATCGTTAACTGAAAAAAGGAAAAAATCCTTTTTGTTGAGATCCGTCATCCGTGTTCTTAGGAATTCGATATATCTCTCTCCCCCACCTTTTCCTTCTACAGTCCGAGTTATGTAATGGCTCGGGCTGTAGATGGAAAAAAATTTATATCGAGATATATAGATTGATGCAGTTAGGATCTGACGTAGTCCTCTGGAAGCTATCCGTTGGACCGATTGTTGAATTGGTCCTCCTGGGTCGCTGATCCGTAAGCCAAAGAGGCCCAATAGGTTGTCCGTCCGGCCCACGGGGGAAAGATCCCGAGTAAAGTGACGCGACCGTTGGATCGGGACGACATCAATGGTTGGGGTTCTAAGCCCGATTGATGTGACGCGTCTGTCAAGAATTAAATGCGACGTACTGACAGTCGTCTACTCGCGAAGCGGCACAACCCTTGGATTGGAGAGGACCAACGGCTAGGATTCAAATCCAAATGATGTGACTCTTGGCTTTCCCAAATTGCCCTTATAAATAGTCAGCTCATCAGTCACTTTCACACTTTTAGCAATATCGAAACTCAGAGCAATCACAAAGCAATCCGAGCAATTGAAGACACATCCGAGTAAGCAAGACTCGCAGAATTTTGAAATTTCTTCTTCGAATCCGTAACCTCGGAGAAGCAGCAAGGCTTAGTCATCCGTTCAAACTTATCAAGTCAACTTTGTCAAGTAAGTACGTCTTCACTCCTCATAAGTTGTCTCCTTTTCGTGATATGTTTACTAGCTGCTCATATGTTTTTGCCCCGCTCGGATATGAAATTGCCAAGTCCGTATCTGCCGATGTTTCGAGTGATAGGCTTTAGCAGCGTTCTTATTTGATATAATTCTCTTTTGTACTGTTGCATGCCAATTTTATTGCCAGTATCCTGTTGATTTATCTCGTGTGTATGCCCACTGTACCCAAAATTTGATTATGCATGCTTATTTGGTAATGTGTTGGTGCCAATTGGCACAGGTCTTCATAAATTGGCCCGCTTAGCGTGCGGGTAAAGGCGGATGATAGTGCCGATGGCGCATTCGATTGTGCGAGTTAGTACCACTAGTGCCGAGACTAGGCTTCATGCAGAAAAATCTAATTAAGTAGAACTCTGTAGGCTTTCTTTGACTTAAAAAGTTACCTAAACGAACTCTCGGGCAATCACCACCATCGTTTCTGACTTGTTTCATACGCCTAGGATGTCAGGGCGATAGTCGAGAACCGGCCGAGGCTCGTTACAATGATCACGATGAACTTAGGAATTTGGGTCCGTGGATTTGACCTTGTCGTGAGAGATTTCCTAGTTGTGGACCTTGGGTGCGTCCGAGGATTCGATCTTTGGGCAAGGAGTCCGTGTGGTGTGGCGAGCCCGACATTCTGACGGGCGAGGTGACCTTGCTAGGACTAGGTCGTTAGTCGATCTCGGACTATAGGTGGCGTTAGGACGTCAGGGATCGAGCAACGCATGCGGGCGGGAAGGCGGCATGATCGGGAGGCTGATGAAGTCGAGATGTCCGAGGCTGGGGTGGAAGACCGTGTTGTAGCGGAAATAGGTCCGTCCAACCCAAGCACATCTGGGAGACCCGAAGTTGTCGATGAGGAGGAGGAAGATGGTGAGGAAGAGGAAGACGAGGACGAGGAGGAAGAAGGAGAAGGATCTCCTGTCGCTCGTCCCCCTAGACGCTCCGGTCGGCGGACTACATTACACCCTGCTACGCCTGTTCAGTCCAGTCTTCCTTTAATTGAAGGTCGTGGCACGAAAGCTGCCCGAATCAAGTTCCCCAAGTCCTGCGTCCGCTGTTACAATAGCGGACGAATTTGGAGAACTAAACACAGACGGACTTCTTGCTACATGTCCATCAAGGGTTAGGGCGGAGGACATCCCAGAATGGAGGCGGAAGTGGGAGATCCCTGACTCCGTAGAAATCATGGTTCTCGAGTCCGGACACGCATTTTACAACCCGCCCGCTGGGTATATGTGTGTGCACGAGGTAGCTTTTGCTTGTGGGTGGAAGATCCCCATTGCAACGGAGTTGAAGCACATTCTGAATCACATTGGGATCGGTCCGAGTCAGGTTATCCCAAAGTCCTTGGGTAATCTTATCTGCTTCGTTGTTTTTTGCAAGAAGAAAGGGTAGCCAGTAAATTTTGAGAACTTCAGGCACCTCGTTCACGTTTCGTTCAGTCCGGGGAATCCCCTCATCTATACTTTTATGAATAGGAAACCCTATAACTTCATTTCGGACTCCATTTCGTCGCTGGGATCGAAGTGGTGGGATAAGTACGTTTTTGTATGGATGACTCTGAAACCTGGGGCGTCCGAGAGGCAGCGAGAACAATGGGGACTACCAACAAAGTTCATAAGGGAGAGCATCCTGGATTGGCGCCCCCTTCCGAAGAACTTGGCTCCGTGGGTGGCGGCTATCCACAAAAAGCATGACCCACCTACTTATCCGTTCCACGGATTAATCTGTCAGCCACTTCCCTACCTGTGCGGACTAACAGGCGCAGTGGAGGTTGGAGGGAAGACGGACTTTAGTAAGGATTCGTTGACTTGAAACTTTGCGCTCTTTCTTCTTCGAGATACCCTGTTTTGATTGTGTATGTCCGAAATTTTGGTAATTCTTCTTTAACATATCTGTATCTGACGCCTTTGGTTTATTGTGCAGCTCACTGGTTCGACTACATCATGTCAACGCTCCATGAAAAGAAAAGGTTGCAGAGGGAGCAGCAAGCCTTGGAGGTTACCGCTGGTCAGAGGACCAAAATCATCAACACTTCCGCAGGTCTCCCTATGTCGAATCCGAAGAATGCCGCAGTGTTCGCCGCGGAGGAAGAAAGGCGGAACAGGGCTGGAGAAGATTCTCAGGCCTTGGCGGTGCCCAACAAGGGCAAAGCCCCTGCCACTCGGAGCGCCACTACTTCAAAGTCGAGCTTCATTGCTGCGGCTTCCTGATGGGAGGTGTTGATGCGGGGCGCTATGCCGGGCCTTGAGAGGAGCAACCTCGGAGGCTCCCCATGTAGCAAAGAGACAGCAATTGTCCGCTGTCCTGCCTGTTGACCAAGCTGCTCTTGATAAGGAGTACCAGCTGGCTTGCGGACTCCCTGAGGTTGAGCGGGTCGGAGGGCTGGATGGTCTATACCAGCGGGTAAGTAATCTTTCGATGCTCTCCTTGGCTTGTTCTTAGTATGATAGAAATGCAACTTACATTCTTACGAACTTCTTGCAGCTTGGATGTTTCGTCAAGGCCATGCAATGGAAGGCCGGCGAACGCGCTACTATTGAGGAGGACCTCCACAAGGTTGTGGCCACTTCCACGGATGAGGCGGAGAAGGTGAAGCAGTTGGAGAAGCGGCTGAAAGAGCATGAAGTGAAGTTCCATAAGCTGAAGACTAGCTGGGAAGAAATTAAGGCGGACCTCGACTGGCAGGAGAACTTTGTCGAAAAGTCGATGAAGGCTTTTCTGGATTCCAAGGATATCCTGCTCGAAGGCCTCCAATATTCCCGTCTTCAGGCTTGTCGTGACTTCATGGAGTCCGACTCCTTCAAGTTCTTGATGGGGGACAAATCCGATGCCTCCCGCCTGGATGGGTTCGTGTCCGCTATCGGGTAGCTGTAGTCCAAGGGACTACTTCCACCAGACTTCGACTGGAAGGTGGAAGGGTTAATCCCTTCTGCGGATGCTAATTATGTGGAGGTCCCTGTCGACAGTGTCTCGGATGAACAGTTGGTCGCGTGTGAGTTTGCGGAACTAGTCACCGAGGAAGTTGAGATCGAGATTCGAAACGGCGGGCCCTTCCTCCGGAGGTGGGTCCGGGATGCCCTCCGAAAGGTATGCTTTGTACCTTTCGATAATTACCGGGCTTTCCTAAAGAAGTGGTTCTACCTGCCTTGCCGGGTCGTTGGCCTTCCCACAGATTTCAACTTGTTCAATATTGTTGAATCCCTTGCTGTGCAAGCCGTCTCCAACACGCCCCCTGTCGATCCGCCCGAAGCTGGTGAAGCTGGTCCGAGACAAGCTGGGCCTCAGTGAGAAGTCCGGGGTATGCCCCGTTGAAATTCTGTACCTGCTGAATTTTTATGTTGGATTTGTATCTTTTGATAACTCGGAATGTCATTATGTACTATTGCAATGATTCGTATTTAATCCGAGGAGTCAAACCTCCTATGCTTCCGAATTATTACTTGCTCTCTTCTTCGTTCCCTTTTTATATGTCGTTCATATGCTGAGTTATTATAAATTACCCATCTCTTAAGAGCACGGATCGCTGTAGATGGCGTCTGATGTAGAAATCAAACCATCATCTTTCTGATCCTCGGACCGTTCGCCCCTTGGGATGCGTAATTCTTCTAGAAGGAGGAAGGTGAAACAGTGAAATAGTCATTATAACTACGTCTTTTCATCTCCCCAGTCATCGGATGATCGACAAGTGGCAAGATCTTAATGACCCGTCGCGATTATAAATAAGGGTGTGGTAATTCTTCCTTTTTAACTGTTGTACCCTTCTCCACTCTGTGTTTTGTTTTATCCACTCTAGCCTTCCACAAAAGCCGGAGTTCTCCAGGATGTCGGAATCTGATGACGAGGAATATCAGCATTGGGTAAACTGTGCTTGTGGGCACATGCATCCACCAATTTACCCAGGTACAGGGACCGCGGATGACCCGATCATCCATGATTTTGAGGGTGATCCCCCTCGATGTCCGGGAATAGCTAGGAGGCGAGCCGAGGAAGAGAGGGAGCGGACGCTGAAGTTGATCCGTAGGAGGATCCGAATCTGTGACAAGCTCGTCGGCTAGGTGGTGGCTCGGAGTCCTAAGGCTCGACTTTCGGAATCTGGTGAAGGAACAAGGCGGGGTACGCCCCGTGGAAGTATGTACTTATCCTTCTCGTATGTAAATGTTCGGATAATTTTGTCTATAAAATTCGAACTATTTTTCATCAGATGAGATCGCGACCTTTTTCTCACTCGTGCGTCGTCGGATTATATTGACGCGCATAACTTTATAGGATGACCAACAAACTCGGACGTGGTTGATGGGCTTATTTAGGCTTGATTGGATAAAACCGTGCAACCTTTGTTCAACCCAAATGAATAGTTTAAGCCCATTGTCGACGTCGAAGTTCTGACGTGTCGGACGCCTATTGGTTCGTTACTTCTATAAATACTCCGGATCCCTCTTGGCCTTGGTCATGAAAATCCAACTTCCAATTTCCATATCTACTCAAAAGCAAGAAGATGATTTCTTGAATAGTTTCCCCCTCTTGACTCCCGTCCACTCTCAAGTCGGCGTTCATCCTGAGCTTGAGAGTGGCGTGGGTCTAGAGGGGAAGATTGTTGAAGATCAGTCATAGAAAAGCATAGATCTCGGTATCGTCTGGACACAGTAGGTTAGCAAGCGGACTATCTTATTGGTTGTCTGGTGATCCACCCTTTAGGAGCTTTTTCTTCCCGAGGAGTTGTTGTGGGTGAATCAATCTGACAATCGTCAGATCCGTGTATAGATCTGAGTTTTGACGTCGGACACGATAGATGTGTCCGTGCAATTTGCTTATAAGCATGAGGTTCCCAGTGTTTATCACTTACTCACGATTCTGATGTTTCCAGGCACATTGTGCGCGGGATCCATAGAGAATGTCGTAGAATTTCTGACTTATTAAAACATCTTGTGTTGTGCAGGGATATCAGATCTACGGTTTCCCAAAAGTAGTGAGTGGGTGAAGAAGTGTCCTGTCGGAGGAATAGTCTCGACGGAAGATGACGTATCTCCGGAGACACTCTCTATAGATTATGTATTGCGTCTGTTGATCTTGATAAAGATCCGAGATTGTAAGTTTCACAGACAGGATTATGTATAATTCGTCTTTGTATGAATAAAATCTCTTGCTTTCCTTGTCGTTAAACGAGCGTTAAATCAAAGATGCATGAATCGAAAAATCACAAATCGAAAGATAGAGGTTGTATTGATTTGCCGGAAATTCAATTACAACTTGCGGGCTCTATGGCCAATGACAAAAGGATCAAAAAAACAGAACTGACGGAGTTCCGTGTAATAAATAGTTGAAACTGAGATGACCAATCGACCCGATGGAGATCCGCACAGTTATCACTATGCATAGAACTTTTGAAGGTTTCTAGCATTCCACGAACGCTTGAGGGGATGTCCGTTCCCATCTTCTAATTCATAACTCCCATTCACTCTTGCTCCGACAACCTTGTAGGGTACTTTCCACTTGGGCTTGAGTTTTCCAATATTGTTCAAAATGTCAGCTCGTCGAATCACCAAGTCACCGATTTGCAAGTTAGCCGCTCGAACGTTCCTGTTGTAGGTTGAGCGCGATTACTGATACCTATGGATATTCGCGATTACCTCGGACCTTTTTACATTCGAGCATGTCTAGGTCGAATATCCGAGCTTCGCAGTTTGCATTGCCTTCGAACTCTTGGATCCTCAAAGTCTCAACGGCAATCTGGGACGGTATGACTGCCTCCGAACTATATACCAAGGAGAATGGAGTTTCTTTGGTCACAGTCCGTGTAGTGGTGCGATGAGCCCATAGCACGCCTTCCAGGTCGTCCGCCCAGCTTTCTTGTGAAATTCTTAACCACTTCTCGAGGATCTTGACTATTGTTTTGTTTGTGGACTCAGCCTGTCCATTGGCTTGCGGGTATCCAACAGATGTATAACGTTGCTCGATTTTGAAGGACGCCAGCCATTCCTTGAGCCTATGTCCTGAGAACTGGGAACCATTGTCCGTCTGAGAATCTGGGCGAGCAGCGGCAGATGATATTCTTCCAGATAAAGGTCCGCACTCGACTCTCTGTAATGGTTGCAACAGCCTCGGCTTCTACCCATTTGGTAAAGTATTCAACAGCCACAATCAGGAACCTCCGCTGCTGGGTGCCTCTCGGGAATGGTCCGACTATGTCAATGCCCCATTGGTCGAATGGACACGCTATGATTGACGGAATCATGGGATGCGTCGGAGGATGTGGAATGTTCGCATAGTATTGGCAATCAGGGCACTTCCGAGCGTAGTCGGCGGAATCTTTATTAATACTAGGCCAGTAATAGCCTTGTCGTATAATTTTCTGGGCGAGAGTCCTTCCCCGGGAATGACTTCCACAACTCCCGCTGTGTATCTCTTCCAGCATAGTCTTTGATTCTTGTGGGCTCAAGCACTACAAATGGGTTCCTGCAAATGATCTCTTGTACAAATCTTCCCCCAGTATAAAGTATCTGTTTGCTCTACAGTGGATGCTCCTTGATTCCTTCGGATCAACTGGAAGAGATCCGTCCTTGAGGTAATTCCAGATGTCTGTCATCCAATTTCCGCCCGTGTTAGTTACCATGATGGCGGAATTGAGACTCATGACGGATGAGTCAGTCACAGTGAGTAAAATCACTCTCCTTGTGTCCAAAGCTGCCGTTGCGGACACGTATTTTGCCAGGGCATCCGCTCTTTCATTCCAAGCTCTGTCAAACTTTTCTAGGGTGAATTCCTCAAAGTGCTTGGCTTCCTGTTTGAGTAGCTCGAGATACTTGATCATCGAAGGACCTTTTGTGGCAAAAGTTCCCGAAAATTGAGCTTCCACGAGCTGAGAATCCGTGAAAGCTTTGAGATTCCAAACTTGCAGGGATTTTGCCAGTCGCAGTCCAACTATCAATGCTTCATATTCAGCCTCATTGTTTGTAACTTTGAACTCCAGGGATATCTCGTAGTCAAGTTCCGCGCCATCGGGGCTCTTAAAGAAGATTCCAATCCCTCCGACTCTTCTAGTGGAGGAACCGTCCACTTCCAATATCCAGGTATCAGAAGGATGTTTTTTGGCTTGGAGATCTTCTATTGGCTCCCGAGGTTTCCACCTCACTTGGTTTCCACCTTTTGGGTCCGAGTCGTTAGGCGGACTAACGCTTGCCATCGTCGAAGGAACATCTGGTTGACTCGAGTTTCCTCATGAGATGCAGATAGAGATTGATTGATAAATTGTGCATCTTCGAGATCTGTTGGGTTGAACTGCGGCGGGACTGGCTTCCGGCCAACCTGCTTGGTGAGTAAACATTCGAATGCCTGTATGTCAGGACCCTTCTCTGAATCCGCCTCAGGATATTCCGCTAGGAAATCGGCGAGGACTTGAGCTTTCTTGGCTGACGGAGCCTGATAGCAAATGTCGTATTCACTCAGCTGGATCGCCCACTTAGAGAGTCGTCGGTGGTGGGCTTTGCGGGACACATTTCAAAGGTTCATGATCGATTACCACAACTTTATGAGACTTGAAGTATGGTTTTGACCGTCTTGCGGTGTAAACCAAAGCATACGCAAGTTTCTCAATCTTCACGTATCTTATCTCCGCCCCAGCAAGGGCTTTGCTTAGATAGTAGATTGGGAGGTGATCATTAGCCTGAATCTGTACTGTCTGAACTCATTGCCTCTTAGTGATAGCTAGGTAGAGGTAGAGTGGTTCTCCTCTCGGATTTGGAGAAGCGGTGGAGGGAATGGAGATGCGTTTTCAATTTCAAGAAAGCCCGAACATTCCATGATCCACTTAAAGCCCTCTCCTTTCAGGAGGATTTTGAAGAACGGAGATTTTCTCCATGGTTGTGAAATAAACGACTTAAGGACATCGGGCGTCCTATGAGTTGTTGTACCTCGTTGAGGGTTTTTGGTTGCCGGATCTAGGATTGCCTTGATCTTTTTCGGGTTGGCGCTTATCCTCTCTCGGTAACCATGTGCAGGAACTTCCCTCCTTTTACTCGAGCGTCGTTTCTCGATTCAATTTCATTCCGTACTTCCTAAGGATAGCGAAGCACTTGTTCAAATGGTGCACATGTTGCTCTTGTTTTGCTCTTGTGAGCATGTCGTCCACATACACTTCCATGGTTTTCCCAATCTCTTCCTTGAACATTTGATTCACAAGGCGCTGGTAAGTGGCTCCCGCATTTTTCAATCCGAAGGGCATTACCGTGAAGCAATATACACCCCCGGCAGCGAAGAAAGTCATTTTCTTGATATCTTCTTTGTGACGGTTGGTAAAACCTTGGTATCGTCCATGAAACTCAGCGGTGCACATCCGGACGTGGAGTCAACCGATCTATCCAGCGGCAAAGTGCGGATCCTTGGGCGAACTTGTTCAACCTAGTGAAGTCGTTGCACATCCGCCATTTGCCGATGACTTCTCTACCGGGACTTCGTTGCACCGGTCGAATAACGGACTTCTTCCATGTGCCTGCTTTGAAGTCGCTCCACTTGGCGGATATGATGGCATCCTTGGCGGACCAAAATCTTTCCTTTTACCCGGATGTACTTGATCGAGGGATCCACGTTTAGACGGTGAACAGTGATCCTCGGGTCAATCCCCTTCAAGTCATCGATACTTCAGGCAACCACATCGCTGTTTTCGCGGAGACAAGCGATGAGCTTCATTTCTACCACTGCAGTCATCTCGGTCCCAATTCTTGTTTTCTTATCCGGGTTTCCAGCGACAATCTCGATTTCCTTGAGAGTCTCGTGATGCTCGATTCACAATGTTCTAGGAAACTTCTCCTTCTGGCTCCCCATCCCGATCTGCGGGTTCTCCCTCTTAAATTGGAAGAACCCGGCGGACCGGTCGAGGTGGTTGCCGGCCGCGTGGCAGACGCTCTTCTTGTGGACATTATGTAACATTCCCAGGCTTCGCGGACGTTTCCAACCTCTTCTCCGACTCCAAAGGGAGTTGGAAACTTCATTTATGTTATGGAGAGTGGAGGGGATAGCTCGGAATTGATTAAGCCTCGGGCGCCCGAATATGGCGTTGTAGTCGAAAGTACGATCGACCAATACAAATCGGACCAACTAAGTAACTCTTTCCGGGAAAGTACCAAGCGAAACAGGCAACATAACACTTTCCAGGGGTCGAACTGTTCCCCCCCAAATCCCATTATAGTGGTGTGGACCCTTTCATATTGGATTCTCCCTAGGGCCATCTGCTCCAGTGTTCTTTTGGAAATGATATTCGAGGAACTCTCGGTGTCTACCAAAATCTTGTTCACTCGATAAGTTGCGATGGTCAAGGAAACCACTAGCGGAACATCTGGATCATCAATGTCCTCTCCTCCTGCCGTAGGAAGAGGAATCTCACTATCATCGAAAAATATAGCGTTTGTACCCTGAATCGCTGGAGCAGAGTACGCTCTATCGTTATTCCGAAGATTTTGTGTTGTCCGCTCTCTTGCGTTCCTACTGTCACCTCCTGATGGCCCGCCCGCAATGGTGTTGATTACTCCGCTGTAGGGAGGGTTTTCCATATCCATACCGTCGCAGTGTCTATACGGATGTCTATACATGCGAAGACGGTGGTGAGGTGGCAAAGATAGCGGACGGGGAGGTAATTCTGTAGCATTATCCTCCCTTCTTCGCTCCGCTCTATCGTGCCTAGAGGGATCATCCGTGTAGATGTGCTCCTTCAGCTTGCCTTCTCGTACCAAGTGTTCAACCTCTGTTTTTTGTTTGATACAGTCATCAGTCTCGTGACCACGACACTTGTGGAACTTGCAATACCCCTTTGCATCCCTATTCTTCCGGTTGTTGTGAGAGGGCTTGGGCCATTGAACGTCCAGCTTTTTCTCGATGATATTCGCCAAGATGTCGGATCTTGGTCTGTTGAGAGCTTTTGTATTGTCGCTCATTCCCTTGGAATCCATCTTGCTGTTGTACCTTGTCAGATGTCCAACAGGACAAGCATCCCTATAATAGTACTCTAAGCTCGGGATTGCTTGATCCGAGTTTCTGTTTCTTTCCTTTTCTCTCATGATTTCATCACATAAGGGATTTGGTGCACTAGTGATTACCTGCTCATGGTCTTTTACCAGGCGTCCGAGATTCTGAATCTGGGCCTCCAAAGCCTTCTGTTGAGCATAGATTTCGTCGGTAGTCATGATTTCTCCTGTCCTCGGATGCACAGCTACATCCGCAGGGAGTTCTTCTATCCGAACAGCTGGAACAGTTTCTTCCACCTGATCTCTGTTTCTAGGAGGTGCTTGTCGTGGAGCTCCTGGGTGTCTATTATCTCCTTCTTGATACTCTCTCCTTCCGTTTGGGCTTCCTTCACCTCGAGCGTGAGAGGCTGACGCCCGCCGGTCGAGAAGGTTCCGCAAAACCTCTTGAGGTGGTTGGTTCCCCAACCTCTCTTGGATCGGACGTTGCCTGTTCCTCGATAATGCAGGCACCGCCTGAGGAAGAGTGACCACTATGTTGAGGAGGAGCATTGTTAGACCTCAGGAAGCCTTGAATGACTGTGAGCAACCTATCGAACTGCGTCTCGCTTAGTCCGAGATCACTAGTGCGGACAGTGCGACCATCGGGCATAGTGAACTGTTGGCCTGCTGCCAGGCCTTGAGCTTCAGCCGGTGAAGCTTGCACGACCCCCTCATCCGAGGACGGACTGGCCGTGCGTCCCTCACTCGGATATCTCCTTCCAGTTACAGCGGCTCTGCGTCCCCGGGTGGGCGGACGTCCTCGTGGGCGCGGTGGTGGAGTCCCTACTCCTGCAGCACCAGCCCGCGCTGTTTGTCTTGTTCTTGCCATCAGCTGAATTCTAAACACGAAAACTTCTTGTAAGGATTCCCACAGACGGCGCCAAAATGTTGAGGGGTAAAACCTCTAACACTAACTAACTAAACTATTACAAATAACCTACTCTAGGGCCCGCCTCCGACTTGAGGTCCGATGTAGCACTGGACCGAGCTTGTGTACCTGAAAGGACTAACTGGGGGTGGGGGGGGTTAGAATGGGTTACCCGGATTGCCTATGTCAATCCGGTTAGAGACTTTACTCAAGAGAGAGTTGGAAGCTCTCAATGTAATAGTTATGAGGGATTATGATAATACTTGGGGATTCTTCCCTTGATCTTGCTTACCTTAAGGTCATGGACCTTGTACTATATTCATAGTTATCACATGCTTATGAGTTGGCTCACAAGATGATGCCAAGTGTACATTTCAGATTTGGACACCAATGCTACCTTTGGCCCATGGCCCATTAGTGAACAGTAATCCAATACTAATCAATGGGCCTGGGAGGGTAGTTTGGACCTTCCCCTACTTGAGTACTGTTCCGCCTGTTGGGTCCGTGTTGGTCCCTCGGACAGATCTGTCTGCTTGGTTGATCTGCCCTTGGATAACTCTGGATGTCCGAGCCAAGAGTCGCACGGAAGTATCTCAATAGTTCTGTTATACGTTTGGTCTTGATGTGATGGTGGCGTCCGAGATTCTCTCGTCCGGTCCGTTTGGCATATCTGTACTGACGTAGCCAGGATTAGAAGTCCTTTTCCCAGCTAGCTCGGACTAGCTTATGAGGGTGTAGCGACTTTAGCGTACTGGTTGATGTCATACAAGTACTGAATTGGCTAATTAAGCCGTGATGCGCTTTAGGACACGCTCTATGGTGCCCTTAACGGATTGGACACATGTCCGCAACAACACATATAACTAATATGAGTTTTGTGAAAAGACGAACTAGCATATGTGAATTGACGATTGGTATTCCTAACACCAAAATCATCTAAGGAGCTTTCGTTCCATAGGTTGAATCGATGCCTAAAACACATTAGTTGTTAGTTTATAACCATTGAAGACATGACGACTCTATTAATTCTAACCTATTGAATTCAGTCACCATACGAATTCTAGAACACAAACCTAGTTAGTGTTAACCGATCAATTCGGGTTATACTGTCATAGCCTTCAACGTGACTTATTAGTCATAAGGTTTCTATGGAAATAGTTTAATCTCTTGTTGGGCCATCCCAGTCTAACTTAGAGAATCATATCAACTATAGTTGTCATATGAATCTTGCTATCTAGCATTAGACCACATGACCACTCCAAAATGAATCAAATATTCCAAGTTGCTTGCATTCGTTATGCTCTCACTATTTGTTAGAATAGATAGTTCAAATTTGTTGCCGAAGTAAAAACCGGTTTACTACCTTTCACTAGTATACAAATAATCGTAAACAAGACTCGGTTTAGTTAAGTCCTTGAGAAAACGACACTCGGGGTTAGCTTTCCCTTCACTACCCGTTTCCGTAGTCTCGAGATTTTAACTCTTGGTTTAAAGAAATATAAAACTCGACTTGACATATCAACAGTTATGACTAGAATCAGAACATCGTCTCATATGCACACTCAATTATACGTAAATAGTGCCATAAAACGTTTACTCATAAAATTATATATATATATATATATATATATATATATATATATATATATATATATATATATATATATATATATATATATATTGAAAATGCAAGTTGCACTTGATTAGTTAATCTTATCTTTCATGATTGATTCGATGTTTGTGTTTGTTGTTGTTGTTTATGAGCTGCGATTTCAATGTTGTGCAACATTGCGAAATAGTGCCGATACAATGTTGGAACAACATTACGGACAACAATGAACAACATAGAAACAAAAGCCAATTGATGATGACTTGGCTGGAAGCAATCAATTCAATTTCTGCGGGAATAAGGAAAGAGTTTGAGTGCTTTGGACATAAGGAATGCAATCTAAAAAGAAGGAAAGAGTTTGACAAGTTATGGGCACCTTGAAAGAAAGAAGGAAATAAAAGATTCTCTAGAGATAATCTTGGAAAGATTTTCGACCGACCATATCTGAGAGAAACAACGTTAGTTTCTTCTGCTTTGAGATCAAGAGAGAATCTTTCAAGAAGGTTGTTGAAGAAAGCAAGAAGGAAATATATTGTAGAAGACACTAATATAGAATTTCCTTCTAGGTGATTATTGAAGAAAACAAGAACATGGAAAATTGCCTTTCTTTGAGATCCTATTGCCTTTCGACTTGGATGGGAGGTCGATATCTCAAGTATATATACAAGGATTCAATGAGCAATCATTGAGCCTTTCTTGATGATCAATCGAGATTTTATTAAAAGAGTTTAGGCTTCTTGTTTTTTGCTAGCTTTAGAGTTTGTCTAAGAGTATTCATTGTTGGAATAACTCTTTCAAACATCGACCTAGAATAGCTTTTACTGTTGGTTCTTCTAGGGCTAGTTTTGGTTGTTTAATCAATCGTTTGTGATTGTATTAAACCTAGTTGATTAGATCTACTTTTCCTGTCAGTAGATATTTTGCCTAAGGCGCTGCCAATATATATTTCTATATATTGGCTTGGTAATAGAAGTTACATTATTCATCCGCTGCTATCTGTTTACTGTAGATAATGTTGAACAACATTGTTGGCAACATTGTCTATTGATCTTATTCCAAAGTACCAATCCGGGATCTTAAGTTCTAACAAGTGGTATCGAGCACACGCCACCTAACTCTTGGTGTGGATTTGGTACTACTACAATGGAAGTTGCAAACTCAGTGTCTGAAGCCACCTATGCTTGATGGATCGAACTACCACTCTTGGAAAATCGGGATGAGGACATACATCAAGTCCATTGAATGTCGAGCTTGGAGATCTGTTCTAGAAGGATTTATGCAGCTCTTGAAGGACGATCTTTGATGGAATATTGTTCCCATACGAAGAGCGCTTCATTGCGGTGACTTTCTTTTAAGCTCTTACAATGAAAAAGCTTTAAATGCCATTTTTGGACATGTTGATGCTCATATGTTTAAAATCATTCAAAATTGCACTACAGCTAAACAAGCTTGGGACTTACTTCAGAATCATTGTGAAGGTGATAATAGTGTCAAACAAACTAAACTTCGAATGCTTTGGTCAAAATTTGAAAATCTAAGAATGGAAGAAGCTGAAACCATTGATTCTTATTTTGAAAAGCTTTTGACTTTGTCTAATGATGTTCAACTTCTTGGTGATGCTATTTCCAACAAGCAACTGATTTCTAAAGCCATCGTTCTCTCTCTTCAAAATTTGACACTAAAGTTACTATTTTGGAAGACACTCACAATCGGCTACTATGGATTTTCATACCTTGATGAACAATTTGAAAAATTTTGAGATAATTGATAACGAAAGAAAAGGTACGAAAATCCTTAGTATGTCCCTTCACTCTAAATCTAAAGCTAAAGTTACTGAGCTTGAAAGTAGTAGTGATGATTCTGAAGACATGGTGAAGAAGCCTACAATGACTTGGTTAGGAAAATTGAGAAACTTAGATTGGGAAGAATTCTAATAGAGGCTCTTGAGCAACTCGAAAGGAACTAGAAATTTCAAAAAGAAAACTGGTGCGTCTAACTCTAGCCCTAGTCTTAGTAAACTTAGTAAAGTTAGATGTTTTGAATGTCAAGGATGGGGGCATTATCAGAATGAATGTGCTAACACTCTTCGAAAGGAGAAAAGACTATGCTTGCTTGTCTTAGTGATGTTTGAGATGAGCAGGAAGGCGATGATCCGGAAGTTCATGCCAAAGCCCTATCTGCCATTACGAACAATGTTGAGAAACAATGTTGGTCCAACATGGATGGTCAACATTGACAAAGAAGTCTTTTTCGACTATGATGATTCTCAAAGCTGTGAAACACTTTTTGGGACTAACCACGAGGAATCATTTTCTACTAATGTTTTGTGTCTACATGGTTCGGATTGATCTATCATAGATTATCCTTTGGGAAGAGCTGGCCGATGAATGAAAACAATGTTGAGTCAACATTGACATCAACATTATCTGTTCTCAACTGTCTTTTCGATGTCTCTGTCGAGAAAGTCATGCCCGAGAATAAGCAGGTTGTTGCAGTCTTGAGCAGATTCTGAACCTTACTCGAGAAAGCGTCTTGAACACGAAAAGGTGTCTAAACCAAGAACTCCATTTGGTGTACAAGGAGAAATTGTCAATCTTGTGACAATGATGACCTGACAACATGAGCTCAACATCACAGTAAATTCCATCGGCGGTACCCATGAGATGAGCATGATAGGTGAACCCGGCCTCCTATGGCTAATGGTCTTATGCTCGAGAATCGATGTTGGAGATGATGTTGACCGACATTATCTGAACAATGACTCATGACCTTCTATATCTATCAACCGATACCTCACATTATGTTTTATGTGTGTGTTTGTGCAGTGTCGATCTAACCCTAAAATCCCACACACGATTGTTCTTAAAGATTTTTCATATATATATCAAGAACTGTTAATCTTAGATTATGGTATGCATGTGATACAAACACTAATCTAGTGGGATTTAGTGATTACGATTGAATTTGGTGTTCTAGATGATAGAAAATACACTAGTGGAGGTTGCTTTTATCTTGATTCTAATTTAATGTCATGGTATTTCAAGAAAGCGAACAATGTGTCACTCTCATATGTTGAATCTGAACATGTAACATCCGGGGTTGTGTTACTCAATTGATATGGGTGAAAAATATCTGCATGACTTTGGTCGACAATGTGATACCTTGTTGATGTTCGTGATGACCTTAGTGCCATAAATAATTTTAAGAAGGCTGTTTTGCCCTCACGAAACACATAGACATTAGGCATAATTTTCTTAAGGATATGGTCAATGCAAGTAATAGTCATACAACACTTAGATACAACCAATCAACTTGCGGATATTTTTACCAAACCATTAGATTGTGAGAGATTCTTGATCTTAGGAGATCTCTTGATTTGTGCTCTTTGTGATCTTGATGTTGAAACCGGTGTTGACTCGACATCACGGTCAACAGGCTGCGGAAAAGTGATGTGTTTTGTTGCCTTTTGATTTTTTTTATTTTTTTGTGTGTGTGTCTATGTGCTTTCTGTGACTGGTCTATGGTCGTTCCTACTTTGTAGCTTACAGTGGTGATGCTTAGGGGTTGAAAGGCTATTTGAAATCAAGGTTGAAAGGGATCGAGTCTCTTGTGTGTTTGCTTTATGTAAAAACCACTTTTGCTGCTTTTTGGCTATTTTTACTCGTACTTTGACTCGCACTTGATGTTGCCTCCTGTCCTTGAATTATGATAAAAAGGGCTCGAAGTGTTTCCGTCGAGGATCGTGTTGGGCAGGTTTCAAATACTATCCAGATATCGACGTGGCCAATGTGTCATATGTCGTGAGGTTGATGGCCTGTACTGACACGCACAAAATTGCCGATTCTCGTAATGTCTTTGGTTCACTTTCGAGTACCAAATTACCAAATGTGGTCAATTGGTGATTTTATGCCATGAGGCGTGTGTTTGCCTAACTCCGCATGAAGCTTCGGCTTTGGAGCGGATTCATACGTGTTCCAATTATTTGACATGGTTCACGGTCTCATGGTCACCCCCACTCAAACTTATGCTAATTGTTCAATTTACTTTTTGAGGCAATGTTGAGTGTGTTTCTTTGGTATTCCTTTCTCTCTCTGTCTTTGCCTGCAGCATCAGTGGTGTTAATCGAATCTGCACATCTTGAGACTTTGTTTTCTGGCTGACTTACATTAAGAGTGGTCTGATTTCCCGATGTTGTCATCAATGTTGAGTCAATCTTTGGTCATCATTAGGCATCCTTGGAGTACTTTCTGACTTATATTTGCTCTTTTTTATATGTGCTTCTCTATCTGACCTTTATGTGTGTTTTTGGATTTGAGGGGGAGTAGGTCTGAGGTGTTTCAGGTCTAAGATGTTTCATTGGGGTTTGGGGTTTTTGCTTTCCTGTTCTTGCATTTCAAGTCATTATTTAAGATCAAGATTTTTAGTGTCAACCTCCCTAGGGTTTATCTGTTTATCTAATTACTATGACTTGACGGATAACTGTTTTACTTGCAACTTTAATCTTTTATTAACAGTTGTGCACAGTTTCTGTAGCATTGACATATATTTGCAGGATCTTTTAAGGCAAACCCAACAACACCCATCATGACCATCCACTCTTATCCTAACACTGCTCTTCAGCTAATCCAACCTATATTCACGATTCACGCCTCCAGGGATCCAAATTCTCTTCACCTTCGCTATCACCTTGGCGCGATGTTGAACTTAATGTTTTCAACATCATTCTCCAACATTGCACAGTTCTTATTGCAGGTCCTAGTCCACAACTCATTGCATGTCTTCTTGTCTCCTTCTGTGAACTTGGTTGAATAATCTGAGAGATATCTTTCTTCTCAAAAAAGGGGGAGAAGAGAAGAGATTGAACAAAAAGCTAACATACTTTATTTTGTTATATTGCTCTCGTCTAATGTTGAGGGGGAGTTCTGTAGTTTCATGCCTGTTATATTTGTTTGTGTCTAACAAGTTTGTTCAGGTGTGTTTTTGTGAAGAAAGACAAAGGGGGAGATTGAATAGAGCAGTGTTGACTGTAATGTTGTGTCAACATTGCAGACGACTTTGTTTACTGCACTTATACTGCGATTCTACGCAAGTTTGTCTTTATTCACTAACAACTAAGTGCAGGAATTGTCAAAATAAGTATGATATGATGCCCATGATGAGTTCAAAGGAGATGAGTAGACAAAGACATAAGAGGGAGTTTGAAAGTGCATATTTACAGCAATGTTGAGTTCTGTGTTGGCGACATTGTCCATCAGCATTGATCGATTGCACTTTATCTTTCAGTTCCCAACAAAGTATTCCTCTTGACTTGTTTAAATCCTACTTGTTCGATTTGACTAACAAACTGGTTTTAGGTTGTGTGAAGAAAGATCAGAATTAAGGGGGAGATTGAAAGTGCGATTTAGTGCACTTTGTTTAGTAATTCAACCTTTCTTCGTAACATAACCGGTTCAATGTTTGTAGTTGTTTTTCTATGAATATTTTGTAGGATATATCAAGTTGGGTTCAAACATGCTTATTGGATCAAAAGGAATCAATGAGCCCAAAGGAATGCTATTGCTTGATGAAAGATTAAGGGGGAGATTGAAAATGCAAGTTGCACTTGATTAGTTAATCTTATCTTTCATGATTCAGTTCAATGTTTGTGTTTGTTGTTGTTGTTTATGAACTGCAGGATTTCAATGTTGTGCAACATTGCGAAATAGTGCCGATACAATGTTGGAACAACATTACGGACAACAGCAGACAACATAGAAACAAGCAGGCCAATTGGACTGATGACTTGGACTGGAAGCAATCAATTCGAATTTCTACAGGAATAAGGAAAGAGTTTGAGCTGCTTTGGACATAAGGAATGCAATCTAAAAAGAAGGAAAGAGTTTGACAAGTTATGGGCACCTTGAAAGAAAGAAGGAAATAAAAGATTCTCTAGAGATAATCTAGGAAAGATTTTCCAGCCAGCCATATACAGAGAAACAACGTTAGTTTCTTCCTGCTGAGATCAAAGAGAGAATCTTTCAAAAGATTGTTGAAGAAAGCAAGAAGGAAATACATTGTAGAAGACACTAATATGGGAATTTCCTTCTAGCTGATTATTGAAGAAAACAAGAACATGGAAAATTGCCTTTGCTGAGATCCTATTGCCTTTCGACTTGGATGGGAGCTGTCGATATCTCAAGTATATATACAAGGATTCAGCCGAGCAATCATTGAGCCTTTCTTGATGATCAATCGAGATTTTATTAAAAGAGTTTAGGCTTCTTGTTTTCTGCTAGCTTTAGAGTTTGTCTAAGAGTATTCATTGTTGGAATAACTCTTTCAAACATCGACCTAGAATAGCTTTTACTGTTGGTTCTTCTAGGGCTAGTTTTGGTTGTTTAATCAATCGTTTGTGATTGTATTAAACCTAGTTGATTAGATCTACTTTTCTGTCAAGAGATATTTTGCCTAAAGTACGCCAATATATATTTCTATATATTGGCTTGGTAATAGAAGTTACATTATTCATCCGCTGCTATCTGTTTACTGTAGATAATGTTGAACAACATTGTTGGCAACATTGTCTATTGATCTTATTCCAAAGTACCAATCCGGGATCTTAAGTTCTAACATATATATATATATATATATATATATATATATATATATATATATATATATATATATCATCAATTGGCCCCTCATGTCCTCACCGATGCAAGTCTCTTTTAAGGACATCGTACATAATTTAACATAAAACGACCATAATTTAACCAAATCAAACAGATGTATTCGAATTGAGCCACATACTTATTCTTAATCCAAATGTTGAATACTATATTTGAAACAACACCGGATTATTTACATTGTCTAAGGCAAAAGCATCGACGTCGGAATCCCCGACAGTCACCCCAATGGAACCCCTCGGCTCTGCAAACATTGGAACAGTTTGTGTCGCTGAAGCAAAGTCCTCTAAAACGTTGGCTCAGGGACTCGCAATTGTTGACCGCTCCAACCATTGGTTCTATATGTCAATATATAAGAAATAATTAATAATTAGTTAAATGTTGAGTAAAATTATAACTATACTGAGTACCAATAGAAGTGAGGTTATAAATAAAATCTAACCGATTTGTATTAATGGGACGATAATTAATTGAATGTAACATGAGAGCTCACCTGTGATGACCAAGACAAGCAAGAGAGCAAATAATACAGACGAGAAGCGACCCATGAGTTTTTGTTGTGATAAGAATGGTACGGAACGTGGGTATTTATAAGGGCTAAGAGTGTTATATTAAAGGATGAAAATTATAATAAAAATGAATTAATGAAAGGCTCTGCATGGTTTGAGGGATTTCAAGGAGAGAAAAAAGGAAATTGGAGGAAAAAATGGTTTTCCCGTCTTTGTTTTAACTGAAATTTAGGAAAAGTAAAGAGAACGTTCGAAATCTGATCTTTCCCATATATATCTAGTTTTTCTGTCACTCCAACACACATGTATATACTTCAACAATAAATCATCTCCAAGATTATCACCCTAAAAGCTCTGTGATTTCATCAAAAATTTCGTCTTCCCTCTAAGGTGAATTATTTTTCACTAACCTAAAATTTTGTAGTGAGAAATTAAATCACTCTTCTGAAAATCTAATGCAAGCCGCCAAGCCTTTCTTCAAATCTCCGATCAAATCTAGTATCTAAACCACCAATTAATTTGCAATCCGTTCTCCGTACCCAGAAACGAGTGTTGTTGTTTCCGCCGTTGTTAGGAACATCGCGATCAAGGGGCACTTGATGCATTAGAGAACACACTACTATGTCCCATTCTGCCTCAGCCGCTAACTAGATTTTTAAGAATTGTATATATCGAAAGGAGAAATCAACCAGCCAAATTTAATAGAGAATTGAAGAATTGCAGAGGGTCACATTCGTTTTGCGCGAAACAATGTCTAGGACAAGAGCATATTGCATTACCCAACACGAGTTTTACATCATCTCATAAATATAATTAACTCTTCATTCCTAGGAATCATATTCTTCAGGAGTTTTGATCTAATGACAAAGATCATATATTCAATGTATTGTATGTGTTTTACCCATTTCATGGCCTTATGGGGCTACGGATTTTGGCCCAGTAAAAGTCTTATCAATTCTGCCATGTTTGGGCCTCAATACTAGAAAACAACATTTTGGGAGAAATTCTATATTCTTGCCGTAGATAACTATTTGGCCTATAATCCATATTTTTGCTCATGTCCAAAGTACACCAGCCTAATCAGATACTTCATTTCAAATTATTTTATGTCCGGAATTAAAACATTTGTATTTTGATAAAAAAAAGAAGTATATAAAATGCTTTTGATTAACAGTACCACCCGTATCTTATTTGTCACATATTTGAATTTCACTTGGCACCATACTAGTAACAAGTTTGAATCCCGTTGCTCACACTTTGTGTTATATTCGTCTTAAGGTAGATAGTAAATCAATAAAACATGTTTGTCTAACTGAGAATTCATAATACTCATCAATGTTTTGAATAAATGACCAATTTAATCTCAATTACCTAAACTTTGATTTATGTGTCATTGTAAATTTATTTCGACTTTGCACATACTTATACGTTAATTTCTTAATTTATATTATATGATATATATCATTTTAGTGTCTTGTAAATCCAAATTTATTGTTCATTGCACACAATAATTAGGAAAAGAGGCTCGTACCAACTATCACGATACTCTGAATTTACTGAATTAAAAAATTAACACGTACACAATGTGTAACCATTTTTATATAGGGTGAGTAAAGGGAACCACAAACATTCATCTTGTCTTTTTTCCCACATGTTTGTCGTTCTTGAGTCTTCTTATTGTTTATTTGCGTCGAGTATCATTACTTGTTTATGTTTTGTTCATTTGTAGGTGTTTTGTGCAAACCGCATTGTTTGGAGACAAAAAGGGGTGTGTTTCCATGCATTTTTGAGGAAGATGCGGTTTCGATGCCATAGCCGGACGTCACGAGCACAAAAATACACCGAGGGTCGAGTTCAGGAAGTTGGAGAACGCCAACGTAGATCGAAGCTAGTTGGCAAATGCCAACTAGTAAGAAAACTAGCGAATTGAGTTTGTGAACGCCAACTCCACTTGCATTGAGTAGGAAAAAAAATTGTGGGTCGCGAGTTTGTGAACGCCAACACGCCATGTTTTCCCCTATATATGTATTTTTTGCTATTTTCGAATTACTTCTTGCTTCTTGACATTATGATGACCTAGAACTTCAACCAAGGAAATTTCCACCACTTTGATTTGAGAAATTGAATAGTTTCTCTTGTAATTCAACTTAGGATTCTTCTAAAGGACCATATTACGGTTTTCTTTTAAGTGGAATTCGAGCTCTTCGTTGTTTATCCCAGAATCATGACAACTAGTGTAACAATTGTATCGACTCAATCACTTTCGTGTTTATTCTGTCGATTTGCTATTCATGTATTATTCTACTATTATGATTATGTCTACATTATCAATTAGTAGATAAACAACCTCTTATGGGATGGTAATGTATCTATGCATGCTTGCTAGGGTTCTTCGTATTTAATGCATATAACTAATATGAGTTTTGTGAAAAGACGAACTAGCGTATGTGAATTGACGATTGGTATTCCTAACACCAAAATCATCTAAGGAGCTTTCGTTCCATAAGTTGAATCGATGCCTAAAACACATTAGTTGTTAGTTTATAACCATTGAAGACATGACGATGATGAGACGATAATTTAGAGTCTTATTGGGTCGTTTTTATCGGTCTTTGTGAGTCTTTATCTTTAGTTTTATAGACTTTTTAGTTTGTTTTACACTTTGGTGTTTTCTTTAAATTTTGCGATTTGATATCTTTTGAGCTAAATGAGGACGAGTACTTAGCATAGCTTCGTGGCCAGATTTTATGAGCTTGGACACAGAAATTGCGGGAAGGCTCATTGCGGCGAGAATTGATCCTTGTGGCGAGATTTTGAATGAGCTCTGTTTTGAAGATTGAAACTTCGCCATGGCGAAGGATTTTCCGTCGGCAAGATTATCTTGAGCTATATATTCTTCGATTAAGAAGGCTGCATGTAGCTATTCCTTCCGTCGCGGCGAGAGACGCAGATTAGGATTTTTGTTTTTTCCTTATTAGCTTAGAATTGGGATTTTTCTCTCATACTTCTTTTGACCTAGTTCATAGGAAAAAAAACTCCAGATCATACTTTGACAATTTTGGAGCTTGGTTTTTCTTGTTTAACGAAGGATTGATATCGAATCCTTGATTACTGTGGTAAATCTCTATTGTTTAATCTTATTCAATTCGTTCTTGCTTAGTTTCTTGAATTGTTTAAGCTTGCATGAGATTATCATTATGATTGTGTTAATCATGATCAATACTTGTATTCTTTCATCCTTGCTTCGATTATGAGTAGCTAAATCACTCCAAACATGGTAGTTGCATGATAGCCTTGCGTATTCATTTCTAGGGTTTGAAATCGTTCATATAGGTTAGGCTAGTTCAAAGATCTTCGTAAAAACCTTTCAATCCAATGAGCTAGTTCAAAGATTCTCTAAAACGTTTTGGTTAAGGATCGTGGATTGATGACCCACGATTACTATAGTTCAAAGATTTTCAAATAATGTTTGGTTGAATTGGATTGAATGTTTTGAGTACACCGACCGTGTGACAATATGAACGTATCCCTAGAGCGAATTAGCATTGCTTGATCGTAACTACGGTGTTCTTTCTACCTCATTCTTACAAACAACTACATTGCATTTTCTATTTTCTAGTTATTAGAAGTACTATTTCAAACAAATCAAATTATTTCTACAAGTAATTGTTTGCTTTCAACTGTGTGGTAGCCTAATTGATTCCTTAGCAAACAATCTCGTGGTTAGCATAGTCTGTTTACGACGACTGCTTCCTACTTGTTTTCCTAAGTAGTGATTTGAGCACATCAAAATTGGCGCCGCTGTCGGGGAGTCAGTTCCTATTTTAGCGGTTGATTGTGAATTTTTATTTGTTTGATTTTCTTTTCAACCTGTTGTTTATTACACTAACAGAAACTAAGATTCTTTGAGGTTTTTGATTGTGTAGAGTTCACTACAGGTTTATGCTTGGCAGGAGAACACAAGGAACACCTTTGCAAGCTCCAGTGAACGAAATCTATAGACACATTCGTCAGCTTAGGAGACAGAACTTAGCAGCAATCGAAATGGCCGAAAATGCAGAGATTAACGAACAAATTGCTGAGGTGCCTGAGATCACCTATGGAACCTACATGCAGCCTGGTGAGATTAAGGTCGGGAGGTCAGCTGTTGTGCTCTCTAATGAGGCCAGGAACATGGAGATCAAGGCTTATCACTTCCATGACTTACCCAAGTACTATGGGATGGCCAATGAAGACATGATCAGGTTCCTAAAGGAGTTTGAGGCATTGATTGCTAGGATCTCGCTTACTGTTGGGGAGATCACTGTTACTGATGTGGAAATTAGGAAGAAAGTTTTTCCAATGTGCATGCAGGATAAGGCTAAGAGCTGGTTTTGAACCAGCATGAAGGATCTTTCTGGACTTGGGATGAGCTTTACAGGGCATTTATGAACAAGTTCTATCCTGCAGAGAAGACCAGGTAGCTCCGGACCCAGATAGAGAAGTTCATGATGAGCTATGAGAGCTTCTACGAGGCTCGGGAACGGTTTCTGAACTTGCTTTCTCAGTTCCCTCACCACAGGATGAGTGAGATGGATTTGTGCTGCAAGTTTTATGAGGGGTTGGACTGGGAGGCGCAGAATATGGTGGATATGACAGTTAATGGGACCATAGTTACAGCATCTCCAACAGTTTTGAATGAGGCCTTCGAGAAACTGTCAGCTATCTCTCAGCCTAAGGGAACACGTGGGAGATCCAGGAGAGCAGAGGTGAAATCGGTGGAAGAGGTGCCGGGACCTAGTACCTGCGACCTGGCCGAACAGATCAAGGAGATGAGGATGCTTGGCAATGTCCCCGCGCTGGCTTCACATGTAAGTGAAAGGTGTAATCTGTGTGGCAATTTTGGGCATGGTGCCAGCATGTGTAGGCTTCCTGAGATTATGAATGAGAACCTGACTTCGGAGGTAGTCAACTGGGTACAGACTAGACAGCAAGGGAACTACAGGGGAAACCAAGGTGGTAATGCAGGAGGGGCCAGGATTCAAACTTTTAACCCGAATCGTGCCAACTTGAGCTATGGCAATAACTTCTATGAGAATGCGCCACAGGAGCACCAAGTTCCGGTCCAGTATGTTCCAGCACAGCAGACTCAAGTTCAACCTATGAGAGTGTAGGGTAATGCCGACCAGGAGATCCATAATCAGATGGAGAGGTCAGAAAGGTTCTGGGCAGAGGCACAGAAGAATTAGAGCAGGAACGACCAAAGGTTTGACAGTATTGAGCAGTCCTAGAGGCAGCTTGAGAAGACTCTAGGTGATTTGGTTGGGTATCTTCAGCAGAGAGAAAAGGGTAAGCTTCCAGCTACCGTAGAGACCAATAGGGTTCTTGCTGTGGAGATATCTTTCGACAATCCGGGAAGAGTGAAGACAGTTGTGACTACTTGTACCTGTGGACAGAACAAGGCGGTAACGCAGGTTGAGGCACCACAGGTGACTAGACCACAAGAAATAGTTGAGGTACAGGAAGTAGAGGAGGTAGTTAAGTCCAGTGTTGCGACTCCAGTAGAGGAGGCGAGTGCAAAATTGGCTGTTCTTGAGGTTAAACCCACTACTAATGTGATCCAGAAAGCAGATAAGAGCATCAGTGATGCCGACAGCTTCGACTTGGTAGTAGGGATAGGAAATTCTTCTGAGGTGACTGGCATTGTTGATACGGGAGCAGCAGTTAACTTGATGACTTTTGCGACCTATGAGGAGCTCAATTTGAAGGGTTTGGAACCCAGGAAATGCTTCGTCACATTGGCCAATGGATCAAGGAGCAAGTGCATGGGGGTTGTTGAGGATGTTCCGGTTGAGCTTGATGTGGATACCTTTATGGCTGATTTTGTGGTTGTCGAGTCAACACAGATCAAAGGTAAAGAGATGGAGAAAGATATGTTGCTGCTTGGGCGACCGTTCATCAAGACCACTCGTATGATTGTTAACCTTCATGCCCGTACCTGCACCATCGAGGCACATGGCAAGCAACGTGAGTTGCGAGCCCCCACCACGCCATACTCACCCCTGCAGGTTGAAACCAGGAACTATATCAGCGCACACACAGGTCCCCTGTATACTTACTCTCCCCCATAGGGGAGTAAGGGAGCTCAGAAGACCGGGAAGATCAAGTACCACTGATTATCACCCGGGAATGTCGAGCTAACGACTTTAAACAAATGCACTTTTATTTCCTTGCTTTAGACATTGACTTTTTATCTTGCGTTTCATACTATTGAACTGTTTACTTTACCGTTGAGACTATTTATCTATGACCTTAGACATTGCGGATGCCTTTATTGCTTTTGTTATTTATTCTCTTGCATGTTTGGGAGTTTAGAAACCTTGTACCAACACGAGGAAACTCGTGAAACTCCGAGTCGAGGCTTAGGGTTTCAATTTCGCGATGTGAAATTGCCACAGGTGCAAGAAAAAAAAATTTCGGAATTTTTGCTCGCCGCGGCGAGACATTTCTGTCCTCCAAGATTTTTCTTTCGTAAAAACTCGCCGTGGCGAGACCAAAAAAATTGGTTTCTGTTCATTTCGTAAAAACTCGCCGCGGCAAGACCAAAAAATCTGAAAGTGAGTAGTCTCGTAAAAACTCACCGCGGCGAGGATTTCTTCCCACCGCGGCGAGCTAGGTTTTTTCAAAATCGTTTTATCTTCTTCTTCTTCTTCCCCGCCCCACTTTCTTCCATTCTTCTTCCCGTTTTTCTTCTTCTCTTCACTCCAATCTCCCTTTCTCACTCAATTCTCCACCAAAATCCCCCATTCTTGTTGCAAATCAACGGGTTTTTCCTCCTCTCCCCGTTTCTTGCATCACTTTTGTGTGTTTTCCACCAAATTCTTCGGATTCAAAAGGCATCATGTCTCATAGAGCCACATGCAGCAAACGCCATAGAGGCGAGTCCAGTAGCGCGGCCGAACAGAGAGGTCCCGTAGATGAGTTCTTCCACCTGTCCGCGGAGGGGAGGGCTTTTATGGAAGCAAATTTCATGGAGCCTAGGAAAGCTTGGCCCGAGCGGGAATTGGCTCTTGATGAGCTGGAGGACGCTATCTACGCCCGAGTCTGGGCAAGGATCAGATATTTAGGCTGGAGCAAGCTCTTCGGAAAGCAGCTGCCTTATGACCCGAAGCTGGTTCGAGAATTCTACATTAGCCTCCACGACTTGGATGAAGGGGTGATGATGATCCAGGGTGTCAGGATCCAGTTCTCAACTAGGAGTATTCGGGAATTCCTACAGTGCAGGGTTTTCTAAGTAGAAGATGTCAGGTACAGCCACTGGGGCGACAATTTTCACAACCGGAAGTTTGAGAGGGACTTAGCCGAGTTTTTACTTCTACCTGGTACCGATCTGGAGGACCACGGGACCAAAACCACCGTAGCCACCCACTTCCTCAAGGTAGAGGTTCGCCTCTGGCAACATCTGATCCAGTATAATGTGACCCGCAACTCACATTTTAACACCCTGACCCCTCCCACAGCCCGCCTTATCCGAGCTATCATGAACGGGCAGTTTGTTGATGCCCCAGATATCATTATGGCAGAGGCTCAGTCCCGGAAAGCTAAAGCCAGTCTCCTCGGTTTTCCATGCCTTATTACCGATTCTGCGGTCCTCAATATTCCCGGTATCCAGGGCTCCGAGAAACCTAAAGGGGCTCTGAAATTCGCTAGCGCCAGAGTCATTCTCGGCCGCCATCCCATTCCTGTTAGGGGCGTCGATGACACTGCAGAGCAGCCCGCTCCACCTGGTTCTTCTGACTTCCAGGTTTACTTCGAGCAGATGACAGCACAGTTCCAGGAGTGGGCAGGACCACAATATGCCCGGATTGAGGATCAGTACTCCCGCATCGAGGAGCACTACCAGCGGCAGGAGGAGCAAGATAGGAGAGCTGAGGCTAGCGAGCAGCGAGAGATTGAGCGCTTCGGTGGTGGCCCTTCTAGATCCGCTTGATCATCCCTGCTGAGACAACACTATGGTTGGTCACTCTATAAAGTTGTTTCTTACACTATTCATTGCTAGGAACTAGCACTTGTGTAGGTTTGGGGAGGCTTCGACTGTATCTGTAGCCTAAGTTGTCTCATTTTTGTACTCTATTCATCTCTATACTCTATCCGTACTCTGTTTTTTATTTTTTTTCTATTTTATGTACTCTGTTCAAGTGGTTTGTTAGCCACTTTTTTCTGTGTTAGTTATATTTCTTTTCCAGTTGAATCCAGTTTAGGTGTTAGTATTTTTTTATTTTTCTCTTGTGGTGAGTCTGAGTCTTTGACCAAGTCGAACATCTATTGTGAACGGTAAATTCCCTTCCTGCTTACATTTTGTTTGATGTCTAGCTAGAAGTAGTATAGTAGGCTTTTAATCCTACAATGTTGTTTCTCTCGTAAATAGTAAGTCTGGTTAGCCCTGTACTCCAAAATCCTATGAGGAGCCTAATCCGAAGAAAAAATATTGTACCGGCACCTGTCATTGTGTGATTCCTGGGTTGTGCAAGTTTTTACGTATTACTTGCGCCTTTTCATACTTATGTGTACTCAGTTTCGTTGGGGATGACGAACGACTTGCTTTGCTTTGCGGATTTTATTTTCCCCGGTTCTATCGAACTGGTTTGGGGAGAGGATTGTTTATTATGTAATTTTATTATACTTATCTTTGAAAAGTCATTTCGCTCCTAAGCTTTTGATATTTGAATCTCGGGGTGGATCTATGGTCTTCATTGATCACCATTAGTCGTGTTAGGCGTGTTTCAAATACTACCAATATACCGGTGTGGTCTTAAAAAGCCATATGTCCGTGAGGGTTGATGGTGCGTATACCAAAATGACACACACAAAAGTGCGGACTTTCGGTAAAATAGACACCTGCAAAAAATTGAGACTAAAAGAGCCCAAGTGGCCATGCACTGAATTCAGTGAAGTATTGTGAGATCTGATGTTGTTTTGAAATGGAATAGGGGAGCAGTCTTAGTGTTTCGATTTTTCTGGAGGAATACAGTCATGTGCCAAAGTCCCTTTCGACTCAATGAGATGAGTACAATAGCATAAGATATTTGAGGCATCTTTGTGACGAAAGTCATCTTCCCAGTTTACTTTTCGAGCATATACCCTGTATGGATACTTCCATGAGAGTGAGTGATACACTTTCTACACCTGCGAGGGACTAGCGGGCTAGGCTTAATTGTTATTTACTTGAGAAATGATCGTGTCTGATTACCTGCTTACTATTTCTGCCAAGGTTAGGTTGAGAACAAAATTTTTGCATCTTGTGAATTTAATGTTTTCAATGGTAGATTCGGTCGCTTAGGAATTTGACTCCTTGTTTGTTTTCGTGGTTTCGAGTCTAGTTGCGTCTAGGATTGTCTGTTTGCTCGAGGACGAACAAAGGTTCGGTTTGGGGAGTTTGATGAGACGATAATTTAGAGTCTCATTGGGTCCTTTTTAGCGGTCTTTGTGAGTCTTTATCTTTAGTTTTATAGTCTTTTTAGTTCGTTTTTACGCTTTGGTGTTTAATTTACATTTTGCAGGATTTGATATCTTTTGAGCTAAATGAGGACGAGCTGCTTAGCATAGCTCACCGCGGCGAGATTTTACAAGCTTGGACCTGGAAATTGCAGGAAGGCTCGCCGCGGCGAGGAAATCAGTCGGCCGCGGCGAGATTATGCGAGAGCTATATATTCTTCGATTAAGAAAGCTTGCCACGGCGAGAGACGCAGATTAGGATTTTTGTTTTTTCCTTATTAGCTTAGAATTGGGATTTTTCTCTCATACTTCTTTTGACCTAGTTCATAGAAAAAAAAAACTCCAGATCATACTTTGACAATTTTGGAGCTTGGTTTTGCTTGTTTAACGAAGGATTGATATCGAATCCCTGATTATTGTGGTAAATATCTATTGTTTAATCTTATTCAATTCGTTCTTGAATTGTTTAAGCTTGCATGCGATTATCATTATGTTTGTATTAATCATGATCAATATCTTGTATTCTTTCATCCTTGCTTTGATTATGAGTAGCTAAATCACTCCAAACATGGTAGTTGCGTGACGGCCTTGCGTATTCGCTTCTAGGGTTTGAAATCGTTCATATAGGTTAGGCTAGTTCAAAGATCTTCGTAAAAACCTTTCAATCCAATGAGCTGGTTCAAAGATTCTCTAAAACGTTTTGGTTAAGGATCTTGGATTGACGACCCACGATTACTCTAGTTCAAAGATTTTCAAATAACGTTTGGTTGAATTGGATTGAATGTTTTGAGTACACCGACCGTGTGACAATATGAACGTATCCCTAGAGCGAATTAGCATTGTTTGATCGTAACTACTATGTTCTTTGTACCTCATTCTTACAAACAACTACATTGCATTTTCTATTTTCTAGTTATTAGAAGTACTATTTCAAACAAATCAAATTATTTCTACAAGTAATTGTTTGCTTTCAACTGTGTGGTAGCCTAATTGATTCCTTAGCGAACGATCTCGTAGTTAGCATAGTCTGTTTACGACGACTGCTTCCTACTTGTTTTCGTAAGTAGTGATTTGAGCACATCAGACGACTCTATTAATTCTAACCTATTGAATTCAGTCACCATACGAATTCTAGATTACAAACCTAGTTAGTGTTAACTGATCAATTCGGGTTATACTGTCATAGCCTTCAATGTGACTTATTAGTCATAAGTTTTCTATGGAAATAGTTTAATCTCTCGTTGGGCCATCCCAGTCTAACTTAAAGAATCGTATCAACTGCATTTGTCATATGAATCTTGTTATTTAGCATTAGACTACATCACCACTCCAAAATGAATCAAATATTCCAAGTTGCTTGCATTAGTTCTGCTCTCACTAGCATTAGACTACATCAACAGTTATGACTTGAATCGTAAAAGATTTTTATTAAGAACATCGTCTCATAAGTACACTCAATTATACGTAAATAGTGCCATAAAACGTTTACTCATAAAATTTTATATCTATATATATATATATATATATTTAATAACACCAATTGGCCCCTCATGTCCTCACCGATGCAAGTCTCTTTTAAGGACTTTGTACATAATTTAACATAAAACGACCATAATTTAACCAAATCAAACTGAAACAGATGTATTCGAATTGAGCCACATACTTATTCTTAAACCAAATGTTGAATACTATATTTGAAACAATACCGGATTATTTACAATGTCTAAGGCAGAAGCATCGACGTCGGAATCCCCGACTGTCACCCCAATGGAACCCCTCGGCTCGGCAAACATTGGAACAGTTTGTGTCGCTGAAGCAAAGTCCTCTAAAACGTTGGTTCAGGGACTCGCAATTGTTGACCGCTCCAACCATTGGTTCTATATGTCAATATATAAGTAATAATTAATAATTAGTTAAATGTTGAGTAAAATTATAACTATATTGAGTACCATTAGAAGCGAGGTTATAAATAAAATCTAACCGGTTTGTATTAATGGGACGATAATTAATTAAATGTAACATGAGAGCTCACCTGTGATGACCAAGACAAGCAAGAGAGCAAACAATACAGAAGAGAAGCGACCCGTGAGTTTTTGTTGTGATAAGAATGGTACGGAACGTGGGTATTTATAAGGGCTAAGAGTATTATATTAAAGGATGAAAATTATAATAAAAATGAATTAATGTAAGGCTCTGCATGGTTTGAGGGATTTCAAGGAGAGAAAAAGGAAATTGGAGGAAAAAATGGTTTTCCCGTCTTTGTTTTAACAAAAATTTAGGAAAAGTAAAGAGAAAGTTTGAAATCTGATCTTTCCCATATATATCTAGTTTTTCTCTCACTCCAACACACATTTATATACTTCAACAATAAATCATCTCCAAGATTATCACCCTAAAAGCTCTGTGATTTCATCAAAAATTTCGTCTTCCCTCTAAGGTGAATTATTTTTCACTAACCTAAAATTTTGTAGTGAGAAATTAAATCACTCTTCTGAAAACCTAATGCAAGCCGCCAAGTCTTTCTTCAAATATCCAATCAAACCTAGTATCTAAACCGCCAATTAATATGCAATCCGCTCTCCATACCCAGAAACAAGTGTTACTGTTCCCACCGTTCTTAGGAACATCGAGATCAAGGGGAACTTGATGCATTAGAGAACACACCACTATGTCCCCTTCTGCCTCAGCCGCTAACTAGATTATTAAGAATTGTATATATCGAAAGGAGAAATCAACCAGCTAAATTTAATAGAGAATTGAAGAATTGCAGAGGGTCACATTCCTTTTGAGCGAAACAATGTCTAGGACAAGAGCATATTGCATTACCCAACACGAGTTTTACATCATCTCATAAATATAATTAACTCTTCATTCCTAGAAATCATATTCTTCAGGAGTTTTATCTAATGACAAGGATCATATATTCAATGTATTCTATGTGTTTTATGGGGCTACGGATTTTGGCCCAGTAAAAGTCTTATCAATTCTGCCGTGTTTGGGCCTCAATACTAGAAAACAACATTTTGGGAGAAATTCTAAATTCTTGCCGTAGATAACTATTTGGCCTATAATCCATCTTTTTGCTCATGTCCAAAGTACACCAGCCTAATCAGATACTTCATTTCAAATTATTTTATGTCCTGAATTAAAACATTTGTATTTTGATCCAATAAAAAAGTATATAAAATGCTTTTGATTAACAATACCACCCATATCTTATTTGTCACATATTTTAATTTCACTTGGCACCATACTAGTAACAAGTTTGAATCCTGTTGCTCACACTTTTTGTTATATTCGTCTTAAGGTAGATAGTAAATCAATAAAACATGTTTGTCTAACAGAGAATTCATAATACTCATCAATGTTGTCAATCCTGCAATGATCCTACTATCCTAGAACGCTCCAGGCATGTCCGAGATTTATACATCTATGCCTGGTGGCATAACATATCAACGATCACAATGTTTCCCAGACTGAGATCCCGGCAAATCTCGTTATCATAGTGCCATGTCATTGATATTTTGAATAAATGACCAATTTAATCTCAATTACCTCAACTTTGATTTATGTGTCATTGTAAATTTATTTCGAATTTGCACATACTTATACGTTAATTTCTTAATTTATATTATATGATATATATCATTTTAGTGTCTTGTAAATCCAACTTAATTGTTTATTGAAGACAATAAATAGGAAAAGAGGCTCGTACCAACTATCACGATACTCTGAATTTACTGAATTAAACAAATTAACACGTACACAATGTGTAACCATTTTTATATAGGGTGAGTAAAGGGAACCACAAACATTCATCTTGTCTTTTTTCCCACATGTTTGTCGTTCTTGAGTCTTTTTATTGTTTATTTGCGTCGAGTATCATTACTTGTTTATGTTTTGTTCATTTGTAGGTGTTTTGTGCAAACCGCATTGTTTGGAGACAAAAATGGGTGTGTTTCAATGCATTCTTGAGGAAGATGCGGTTCCAATTCCATAGACGGACGTCATGAGCACAAAAATACACCGAGGGTCGACTTCAGGAAGTTGGTGAACGCCAACTTAGATCGAAGCTAGTTGGGAAATTCCAACTAGTAAGAAAACTAGCGAATTGAGTTTGTGAATGCCAACTCCACTTGCATTGAGTAAGGAAAAAAACTGTGGGTAGCGAGTTTGTGAATGCCGACACGCCTTTTTTTCCCCTACATATGTATTTTTTGCTGTTTTCGAATTTGTTGAGGGTGTAACTCCCCAACTACTTAGATTTTATTGTATTCAACTCCACTAATGGGTGCCAAGGTAAGAAGCTCCTTGCTAGGTAAGGATCAAGGCGTAAGAACCGAATGTACCAACCGCTTGATAAGGACCGCACACTTGAGTGGGGGCTTAGTGCCCGGTTTGCTAAGTGTCAAACCGGGATGAGACTTTACTCGAGAGTGACTGAAGATCAACTCTGTATAATATTCGGGATTGAGGTCGTGATGTGACTTGTCTGAAGTGACTTACTTGTGGGGATGTGTGCCTTATTTATAGGCTATCATCAAAATGGAAGGCCTTGCTAGGATTGCGCCAAGTGTAAGGCTACGATTGAGCCACCAATGCTAATATGAGGCCCATAGCCCAATAATGAAGCTTTAGCCCATGCCATCTTGGGCTTTAGGGGTAATTTGGTCATTATTGGGAGAGTTCTTGAGGATGTGACTAGTTCTGCCGAGTTCCCAGGTTCGGAGAGGTGGGTCCGGACGATTGGTCTGGACCATATTTGGTTGTCAGCTGAGGAAGTTCTCCTGCCTGTCCAACTCTTCCGATTCGGAGCTCCTGGGTTCGGACATCTCACTCTTTGGTGCCCATTTGCTTGGTTGCTTTATGAGATGGTCGTGCTGGATCCGAGTTGACATCCGGATCGAAGTCCTTGGGTCGGAGAGGGTACTGACTTAGCACTATGCTCCTTTCCCAGAGAGGCTCGGACCAAGGAGGGTCGGACCTATGGTTCCGGGTCGGGCCTTGTAGGTCCGAATCCTTCGTCCCTTTCTTTCAATGTGGGTCGGACCATGGTTGGTCTGCCCGGATCGGACCGTTGGCTCGGACCAAAGTGTCTCGGATCCATTGGATGACTTGGGATGCCTTAGGATTCGTTCCTAGGTCCTTTATGACGGATTGGACATATTTCCGTATCAACATATGTCCCCCTAGTTTCGAAGTATGTTAGTAGAAGATAGTTGTGGAACTATTGGTTTGGGAAGCTGTTTTGAGGAAAAAAATCCGTTCTTCAGTCCAATCCGTTTCGATCTTGTTGAAAAAAGGTGTAATCCGTACTTCGTGTGGCCATTGACTCAGTCTCTCCCCCCCCCCCCCCCCCTTTTCTTTTTCTAAAACATCGTTGCCATCCGAGGGGCTGGGTCCGAAGGGCAACGAAGTGAAGAAAAAAGAAAAAAGGGTATTTGTAATGGAGACTAAGTTTAGGCTCCGAACATCGGTAGTGTACCTTTGATGAGCTACGGTGGCGGACCGTAGGTGCGTGTCCCGTCCGAACCAACCTCTGTGGTCAAGTGGAGGTCCGAAGTGTAATCGCTCGATTAAACGAGGTTCCTTGTGTGGACAAGTTATGTTGGACTGATAAGCCGCTAGGCGTCCGAGAAGATGATAATCCGAATCGCTGTGTTTATGCGCCGAGAGTGGGATAGTTGTTATATTTGCCTATCCGTGAGATAATTTTGTTGTACCAATTCGTCATTTCACCTGGTATATTTGTACTATGCCGTTGGATGATTTTTTATCTACGATTGAGATTTAATCCCGAAAAATCGTGACGGTTGGAGTTCCCAATATGGCCCTCTATAAATAGAGGGGTTGGCCGGTTCATTTGCTCACCGTTTAGAGAGAATTTTTGCATTCTGAGTATATCCGAAGCGAATGGCGAGAGATCCGAAGCACGAGATCGCATACGAAGCCAAGGCATTTCCATCTAATCATCCGAGTCCAAGTAAGTTTACTTGTCTCGTCTTATCATTTGTCTGCATTGTCTTTCATCTTCTAGTTGCTCGGATGCATGCTTATGATGTGTATTATAGTTTTAATACTCCATACGTTCTCAATGTTGACTAACGCCGAAGCAGCATCATACTGACTCTGAACTAACTTCGCCTGGGAAAGGCCAGTAGTGTTTGCTTATAAACTGACCACTTTAATATACATAAACGACCTCTCGGACTGCCATCTCAAAGCTTACGAAATTGCTTTCTCCTTTCCCTAGGATGTCCGAGAGTGATAGCCAAAATCGATCCGAGGCTGAGGGATACGACTCCGAAGCGATATCTTTAACCGATAGCTCCGAGGAGATTGAGATCGTAGATGGAGACGAAGTACTGGAGGTGGAACAAGCGCCCCATCCGAGCCGGGAAGAGCCCGAGGTAAGTTCCTTACTTCGGTTAGTTGTTCCGGATCCAGGTCCTCCGAGGCGTCAGGATTACCTGCGAGTGTCCCATGTGCAGGTTATTGTAGCGGCTCAAGAAACAAGTTCGCGAGTTGTAGGAACTCGTCGCCCGAGTCGGGCTGGCCAAGGATCCGAACTTCCGGTAGAGATCCGATCTTTAATTTGCAACCTTGGTTATAATTTTAGGAGTAATCCTAATCGAGTCCCGTTCGTTCCGGATCCGCAGGCGCCGATGATCGAGGAAGTTCATGATACCTCGGAAGCACCTCCCAATTTGAGCATCTTCGAAGAGGGTGAGGAGGATCGTGTGCATGTCATTCGCCTCTTGACCGTAGAGTTAGCGTCCTCATCCGAGGAAGATGAGGCAGAAGAAGGTGTGCGGGGCCAAGATTCTGGTTCCGAAGAGGAAGAAAGTGTAGAGCCATCTGCTCGTGTGCTCCGTGTTGAATCTTCTGGGCAAGCAGGACCGAGTCGGCAGATGGCTGAGAAAGAGCGTCCGGAGAGGCTGAGGAAGGGTGAGGACGTATTCCAAGTAAAGTTCCCTCGGTCTAAAGACGAGGTCACTCACCCTGATCCGAAGGGCGAGTTGAATGAAGATGGTACTTTGCCTACCAGTGCCTCAACCATCCGAGCCGATGAAGTGGATGAGCTCCGGAGGAGATATGAGATCCCGGAGTGTGTGGAGATTCTCGTTCCGGACGAATCTCATGCTTTTTATAATCCGCCTCCGGGATACATGTGTGTTTATGAGATAAGTCTCCATTGCGGGTGGCGGCTACCCGTGTCGTCCGAGTTTCTGGAGATTTTGAACAGTATGGGGTTGAGTCCGCACCAGATCATCCCCAACTCCCTCGGAAATCTGATGTGCTTCGGGGTCTTATGTAAATATAAAGGCATCCCGGTCACATTCGATAATTTTCGTAAATTATTCAACATAAGTGTAAGTAATAGGAACACATGGTTCTATACGTTCGTATGTCTCCAGGCGTACACGTTTTTTGTTCACCCCCTGTCCTCGTTGGGAATCCAATAGTTCAAGAGGTACATTTTTTTCCGTCCAGCTCTGAAGCCCGGGCCATCCGAGGCGGAGAGGCCCCAGTGGCATTTTGAGAGGAAATTCTTCCGAGGCAAGCTGCCAGATTGGAAGCCACCGGCACGGAACATCCCTTTGTGGATGCAAGCGCTTCATCGGAGTCAAGAGCCGGAAAAGTACTTCTTCCGAGGGCTGATATGTCAGCCTCTCCTTACTTGGCCGGTTTGTCCGAGCCAAGTTTTTGTGACAATATGGAGGATTTAAGTAAGTGGTTCCTCTCTACCTCTGGTTGGTTGTCCGATTCGGTTTGTCGACTATGTAGTTACTTTATGTGGATTCTTTTGTATTTTGCAACTCATTGTGATTCGGATGTGCAGCTTTTTGGTTCGAGTATACGATGTCGACCATGCGGGAGTTGAAGCGTCAGCAAAATGTCAATGGAAGGAGTCGCAGAGGGTTCCTGACCTGATTATCAAGACTTCCACCGTACTCCCGATGGACGAGCCAAGAAATGCTGCCGTGTTCCGAGTGGAGGAATCTCGGAGAGCTGCTGCGGGCGAAGAGGCCCAAACTATCCCTACTCCGGACAAGGGTAAGGTGGTCGGATCGAAGGGCTCGAAGAAGCCTCCAAGATCCGTGTCCCGAGATCCTCCTGCAAGTGGATCGAGCGCTGCGGCTGCAAAAAAGCGCCCCTCCGAAGGTCCGAATCCTCCCGCCAAGAAAGGCAAGGGAAAGATGAGCGAGGCGCCCGAGCTAGATTCGACGTCAAGTTGCTTGGTTCACGCTTTGAGTTGGAGCGGATCTCGGAGTTAATCGCCAACAGAAAGTAAGTTTAAATTTTCCGTTGGTTTTACATCTTCTTGTGGTTCAGAGGTATCTAACACTTCCGATGTTTCGTTTTTGTTTTTAGCTTGCTGCTTCCGTGGAAGCATGCTCCTTGGTAGCCGCCGAGGGCTACCTAGAAGAGGATTTGCCAGGCCGAGGCCCGGCGATTGAAGGCCGGTTGAACAAAGACTTGAGCGCCTAAAGAAGGCCATAGTCGCTAAACAGAGGCCGAGCCTGAGACGCCAAGATGAAAAGTGCCATTCGATCTTTGAGACCGACTTGAAAGTGCACCAAGATAGTTTGACGAGTTCGCGGGTGTCTCTGACTTTCAAAGATAAGATAATCAAGGAGCTTGGGGTCCATAAGGGCCGCCCAAGATTTCCTTGATTCAGACTCGCAAGTTTTTGTTCGAGTCAAAGTGACGAGGCCCGCCAAGACGGGTTTAATGTACCGTGGACCAAAGGCTTGAGGAAGGGTTGGATACCGGATGACTGCAACTTGGAGGCTGAGGGAGTGTCCGCCTTTAAGAATGGAGATGGCTCGGACTTTGCTCCGGAGGGTGTCTTGGACGAAGACCTGCTTAAATGTGAATTTGTGGAGCTGGTCTGCGACAAGCCGGAGGGAAAGAAGTACAACCATGGCGGTCCGTATCTCCCATCCTTCGTCCCTCGGGTGCTTAGGTCCAGTGTTTTCGTTCCTTTGGAGGATCACTTGGAACACAACCGAGACTGGCTGACTCTGCCTGGGCCTGTCCATGGCTTTGATTGCGACCTAGACTTGATGGAGCAGTGTCCGGCCTTCCTGAAAGAGGTTGAGGCTCGGAGAGAACGGAGGTTAGCCTGTGCAGCAACAAAGAAGGTCAAGCGCCTCCGGAGAAGGATACTGGGGGCCCCTCTCGGTCTCAACCTAGTTCGTCCGAGCGGCGAAGGCAGTGAAGACGGGGTATGCCCCGGGTTTTTTGTAGTAGGGTTCCTTCGGGCCTAAAAACAATGTTGTCCTTTTTTGCTCATATTCTTTTTGTAAAACCATATATCCGACTCGATGAATGTTGTTGGTCCGGGACCATTGGTGTCTCGGAACTATTCTTGTTGTTGAAATGCTGAATGTTTCTGTTTACATTCTTGCGCGATGAATCCCATATATCTGTTTAGTAGCTCATTAACTCTCATAAACTCGGATAATGGGTTCGGACCCTTGAGATTCAAACCGCCAGAACGTTAATTTGCCTGATGCAAATTCTCCTGTGCGGGTCTTGGGGGATGATCAACCATTGTGCCCATCCGATTGGAACCTTTAATAGAAATAAACCGGACCACGAACGGTTCGGAGCCACGTCTTAGAGTGACAAGGCTTGTGAGAAAGAATTTCCTTCTATCGTGGTAAGTAGCAGCGGTTCGGACGTTGACTTGGTGCGTCATCCCGAGCCATACAGACTTGTGAAAGAGTGAGAAGATGATCAGCATTAAGTATAGGGTGACTCTATACGAATCACAGTTGCTTCGGGTGTTGTCATGTCAGCTCCGAGCTTGACACGTCCGAGTGAGTAACTTAGTCGATTTGCCCGACCTTATGGATGGATTATTGGGTTGGGCCAATGGAAGTTGAAGAGGCAGGCCCATGTTCGGCCCAAGCCCATTTCCGGTGAATATGGGACACGTGTCCGCTTCTGATTGGTCCTCTCTTTCTATATATACCCCTGCTTTGTACGGCTTGTTATTAGGACATCTCTCCCTTTTATAGTAACCAAAGGTCCGGAACTCGAGTCCGAGCGGCTGGTGAGCATGTTTATACCATCACTCTTGCGCGTGATCTTGTCCCAAGGGTTTCTCCGATGCTTCGGATGTCTACCCGGGCTGGTTCACGGTGAGAGTTTTGGAAATTAAATTGCTCGAAAAGCCAGCCTCGGATCTCCGAGGATACGGTCCGTGCCGCGTGAGGCCTGAAATCTTTGCCAATCAATTCTCTCGATCGTCAGTAATCTTCTTTCTCCGGCCGGGTCTATATCCACGATTTTTTGCCCCGGAGAGGTAGATTAGCTGGATGGTTCGGGGATCTTCAAATAGTTGTTTTTGAACCTCAATGCATCCGAGGCATCGCCTGGTCTGTGCCCGGAGGCTACAAGTCATAATTGGTTTGGTAGAATCCTTCCAAGATTTCGTGGTTCGGCCGTAAAAACCGCCCGAGATGTTGGAAGGCTTTCTACCAATCGCTGTGTCTAGTTGTCCGCTTTCGATTGAGGAGCTCGGATGTATCCTTTTAGTAGATCTTCCACCGCCTCAAGATACGTGATCCGAAAGCTTGGTTCACAGTGACTTTGTTTCCAGGATTGAAGGCTCGAGGGAGCTACTTGCAATTCTGGAAAGGAGTCCCCGACAGTGCTGAGCTTGTTTGGAGTCGGATCATTGGGGACTTCCGGAAGTAACCTTTCTGGTAACTAGTTTGTCTTACACCTATGGTCTTTCGTCCGAGCAGCCCGGCTTTGTTGGTGGCTGCGTTCCAGAATTGAAGGCTCGAGGGAGCGACTTGCAATTCTGGGACGGTGTTCCTGACAATGCCGGTCTTGTTGGGACTCGGACCAACGGGAGCCTCCGGAGTGACTTGGGTTATTCCAACTATCCGGGTCGGTCGCCTTCCCAATACTCTGAATCTGAAATGTATTTATAGTATTTGGTAAGAGGCGATCCGGATTGTTATAGTGCTTCTTGCTTGCTTCGGAGCTTTCTTTCGTTCAGTGATGAAGTATCCTTTCCGGAAACATTGAATGGCCCCAGTTATCTCGTCTGCCATCGTTAGTCTTTAGATCGTCCAAGGGGCTTTAATCTTTGTCGAAGCAATCAAAGTTGGGATGGTGGAATTCCTTCTTCCTTCGGAGCGCCCACAGATAAAGTTAATAGTGCTCGGACGGGACTTGGTTCGGTAGACCAGGGTTAATTAAGAAGCTTCGCTGTAGAAGTAGAAAAGAGATAGAATAGGAGCTTGTTTCTGTAAGCGCGATTAGGGCTCGTCGGACCCTGACTTTGTAATTCTGTACTTCTGTCAAGGTCGGACACTGTTTGACTGTGTTAATCCGATCCGGATCAGTGTATGATCTGGTTTCGGATCGAGTAGTTAAATTTCTTCATAGCCTGTTCGAATCATAAGATCCGAAGGACATGATTATTAACAATGTTTATGAAATCACAGTTGTATTGATTTGACGGAAATCGAATTACAACTTGAGGGCTTCGAGGCCTTTTCAAAAAACAATCACAAAAAACAGATCGACAAGATAAAAGAAGGTGACAGTCGTTGCCACACTCCTCCTCTAAGTGTAAAACTTTTGGAGATTCTTGGCATTCCAAGTTCTCTTCAAGGCCCGCCCTTGCTCATCTTCTAGTTCAAAGCTTCCATTAACTCTTGCCCCAGTAACTTTGTACGGTCCTTCCCACTTGGGCTTAAGTTTCCCCACATGACTTAGTATATCGGCTCTTCTGAGGACTAAGTCTCCAACTTGTATGTCCTTGGGAAAGACACGCTTATCAGACGCCGAGCGGTCATGGCTTGGTACCAAGGATGTTGGCGATGCCTTATCGCTATTTGTCTTCAAGGAGCTCAAGATCATAGATCCTTGCGATCTCATTATCACTGGGTTGTATTGTTGGATTCTCCGGTTGCCACCACCGCCTCCGAAGGGATGACCTCGGATCCATAGACCAAGGAGAAAGGTGTTTCTTGTGGCGCCCCGCCGCTGCTCGATGCGCCCAAAGGACCGCGTCGAGATCATCCGCCCAACTGTCTTGGGAAGTTCTCAACCTTTTCTCCAAAATTTTGACTATGGTCTTGTTGGTGGATTCCACCTGACCATTGGCTTGGGGGTGGCCAACGGAAGTAAAGCGTTGTTCTATTTTGAAGGACTGAAGCCACCCTTCGCCTCGACCCGTAAAATTGTGCTCCATTGTCCGAAACTAGCACTCATGGGAGTCCAAACCGGCAGATGATGTTCTTCCATATGAATGTCCGAACTCTGCTTTCTGTGATGGCTGACACTGCTTCAGCTTCGACCCACTTAGTGAAGTATTCCACTGCCACTATTAAGAACTTTTTTTGATGTGTTCCTCGAGGAAAGGGACCAACTATGTCTATGCCCTATTGATCAAATGGGCATGCTATGATTGACAAATCATAGGGTTGGTCGGGCGGTGTGGTATGTTGGCATAGTATTGGCAGTCTTCGCAGGTGCGGGCGATGTTGGCAGCATCAATGTCAATAGTTGGCCAATAGTATCCTTGCCTTATGATCTTTTACCAAAGTTCTTCCTCCGTAACGACTTCCACAACTTCCGTGGATTTCTTCCATCGCAGCTACCTCTTGAGGATCTAGGCACCTTCGTGAGTTCCAGTAGGATCTTTTGTAGAGATCTTCTTCGTATAAAGTATCGTTAGCTCGACATTGAATCTTCCGCCTCTCTAGATCCATGTAAAGTACCATCCTTGAGGTAACGGAATATATCACCATCCAGCTTTTCTATGCTCAAGAGAAACATCGTCCATTGGGGTTTGCCAGGAGGATTCCGCCGCTGGTCATTAGGATGACACTTCGTGTCCAAAGCTCCTAAGGCCGAGGCGATTTGGAGAGGGCCGCTTTTTCATTCCATTCTCTGTGAAATTGGTCAAGAGTAAATTCTTCAAAGTGCTCAACCTCTTTCTTGAGGAGCTCCAAGTATTTGATCATGTTAGGTCCTTTAGTGGTAAAGGACCCGGAGAATTGGGATTGTACGAGCTGCGAGTCTGTGTAGGCTTTGATCCTTTTTACCTGAAGAGCTTTTGCCATTCTCAAGCCGGTGATAAGTGCTTCATATTCGGCTTCGTTGTATCCGTACCAGTACAGAACTCATTGCTTCATCAGTGGTGGCCAAATAGAGGTAAAGAGTTTCAGCCTCCATGGGTTTAGACAAAAGTGGCGGCGAGAAGAGATACTTTTTCAAGTTTTTCAGGGCCTCTTCACACTCCTTTGTCCATTCGAACTTAGTTCCTTTTCGTAAGATCTTAAAGAAGGGAAGGTTCTTCTCGGCGGATCTTGAGATAAAACGGCTCAATGCCATCACCTTTCCTAGAAGCTTCAACTTCATCGATACTTGGCTGTGGTAGATCCATGATTGCCTTTATTTTCTCCGGATAAGCACAGATGCCTCTTTCTGTAACCATGTAACCAAGGAACTTTCCTCCTTTCACCCCGAAAGTGCATTTTTCAGGGTTCAGCTTCATTCCGTATTTCCGGAGAATAGAAAAACAATTGTTAAGGTGTTCGATGTGTTCCTCTTCAGTCTTGCTTTTCACAAGCATGTCATCCACATAGACTTCCATGGTTTTTCCCAATTCTTCCTTGAACATCTTATTTACCAGCCGTTGGTAAGTAGCTCCTGCACTTGAGGCCAAAAGGCATGACCTTGAAGCAATACCTCCGGCCGCAAAGAATGCCGCTTTCTTGATGTCTTCGAGCCATCCTAATTTGGTAGAAGCCTTGATATGCGCCCATGAAGCTTAGAAGCGCACATCCCGCAGCGGAATCAACCAAATGGTCTATGCGTGGCAATGGATAGGATCCTTTCGACAAAACTTGTCGAGTCTAGTGAAGTCATTGAACATTCTCCACTTTCCTAGAGCTTTTTCGACGAGGACCACGCTATGCACTCCAATCGGAGTATCCGACTTCTTCGATATGACCCGCTTTCATCAACTTGTCAACCTCCCCGCTATGATAGCATTCTCAATCGTCCAAAGTCTTTCTTCTTGTCGGATGTGTGACCGTCGGATCCATGTTCGACGGTGAACCGCGATCCTCGGGTCTATCCCTTGAGATCATCTCAGGCTCCAAGCAAAGATGTCGCGATTGTCACGGTTATGGCGAGCTTCCGCCTAGTTCCGTACTCATCTCCGCTCCGATCCGAAAGTTGTTTTTTCAATTTCCTTCACCACTGGACCTCTTTCAAGGCTTCATGGATTCTATTCTAGCCTTGGGAACTTTTCTCCGAGCGACCCAATACCGATTTCTTCCTTTCGTGGCGTTAGAATAATGGAAGAATGGCCATGAGGGCCCTTAGTGACCGAAAGGATAGGTACGTGGCTCCTCCGTCGACATGATATAGCACTCCTGTGCTTCTCTAACGCTGCCCATTTCTTCCCCACGCCGCTTGGGGTTGGAAACTTTACTGCAAGTAAGGGAGAAGCAATTGCTCAATTGGTTAAGTCCCGGCCCAAGATAACGTTATAGTCGAAGGTGCCATCTACTACCACGAAGAGGATAGTCTTGGTCACCCTTGCGGAAGGTGCCCATAGAGACTTGTAGTGGTATACTTCCAATGGGCGCATTACGCACCCTCCAAAACCTACCAAGGAGGTGCATACTTGTCCATATTGTATTTGCCCTGTGTGCATTTGCTCCACGGTCCTTTTGGATATGACATTGGAGGAGCTTCGGTCGATTAGTACCTTGTCGACCTTGTAAGTGGCAATCACTAGAGAAACAACCAAAGGGACATCGGGTCCTCGAGATCTCCTCCACCGACGCTGGTGGGGGATCTCGCCATCGTCAAAGGTAATTGCATTTGTGCCTTTCAAGGTGGGCCGTAAGCTCGCCGTTGTTTCTCAAGTGTTGCATGTCCTTTCTCCGCATTTCTATCTCCCCGCTGTCCTCCTAATGGCGCTGATAATTCCACGTAAGGGAGGTTCTCCATTTCACCCTCGTGGTACCCTTGGTATCTTTGGGCATGCCGAGGTGGGATTTCACCGAGGTGGTGGTAAAGATCCTGCCGGAGGTTGTAATCACGCCCTCTCTTCTTTGCTCATTCTTTCTATGCTGGAGGGTTCTTCACCGCTGGTTCTTTCAACTTCCCACTTCTCACTAGTCTTTCGATTGCCTTCAACTGGATGCAATCCTCACGGGTGACCTTTCGCTTGTGGAACCTATGAGTCTTTAGAAAATTTATTCTTCTTGCCGCTTCGATGTTTAGGCCATTGTATATCTAAGTCCTTCTCAACAATAGAAGCCAAGATGTCGGATCTTGGTCTGTTGAGGCGAGTATACTCGGCGTATCTCCTAGGCGGAGTTCTTTCTCTACGGAATTCTTTCCTGTCCCTGAGTTCTCTTTTTTGCTCGAACTTCCCTTGACGAGGAGGAAGTTCCTGTCGTACTTGTTCTTTCCCCTTCTTTATCCCTGCTCTTATCGGGACATTTCTTCGGTAATTTTCTCCATACAAAACTCCTTCGCAGATATCTTCCAGGTACTTTTCAGTGGTGATTTCTTCGTTGGAAAGCTTCCTTCTAAGCTCATCATTATAAGTGTTAGCATATAGGTGTCGGACCCGCTCTTTGATGCTATGAGGCTCTACCCGTCAGATTTCAAATGCTGAAGCGGTCAAGGAAGGTTCTAAGGTCCTCATGCTCTTTCTGGATTATGCCTGCTAAGTGCTCAACTGACCTCTTCTTTCTCTTTGCTTTCTCAAACCTTTTCAAGAAAAGGGAGGCGATGTCCGCATAAGATTTGATGGAACCATTAGGTAGTGAGGTCCACCAATCCATCGCTTCTCCAAAGAGTGTGGTGGAAAAGTTGAGAGCTTTCATGTTGTCGTTGAGTCCATTGCTTTCCATCTTACTTTCGTATCTAGTAAGATGCCCTACAGGGCAAGTATCCCCATAGTAATGCTGGAGGATTGGGATAACGCAGTCGGGGCACTTTCTTTCTCTTCTGATCTCATCGCACAGAGGGTTGGGAGTTTTAACTACCACCTTCTCATGTGCTTTGACCATCCTGCTCAAGGTGGCAATTTGTGTTTCTGTATTCGTTGGAGGTAGATCCGCCACCGCTGCTTTCACCGCCTGGGTTGATAGCTACATCTCGAGGAAGATCACCGATTGAACTATCGGGATGCTTTCCGCCATTTGATCTCTAGGCGCTTGTTATTGAGCTCCTCGCCGATCGTTCCCACTTCGCGCCGCTGGCACTTCGGACTTCTCCTCGTTGTTCATGAGAAGCAATCTTCTATCGAGTAGATGTCTCAGTCTTCCGTTGAGCTTGTTCCCCCAGCCTTTGTTGGATAGGACGGTGCTCATTTCTTGATTGAGCGGGTTCAGCTTGCCTTGGGATCGGCGTAGGCGGGGTGGGCTGAGGAGGCTCGAGGTTGTTTGATCCAAAGCATCCTTGAATAGTGGTGAGTAAGAGGCCAAACTGATTCTCATTCATCCCGAACTCACCAGGACGAATGATCTGTCCATTCGGAAGGGTAAAGTTTCTTCCTGGAGGAGGACCATGTGTTCCTGACGGAGGAACCTGTCCTTCGTCCCTAAGTGTCTGGATCCTCACTGGTGGATTAATGGCTCTTTCCTCGCTAGAAGAAAGACTAGCGGTATGGCCATCACATGGATCATCTATTACTTCTCTTGTTGAAACTCTTGCTACCCCACCTCTTCTAGTGAGAGGTCTTCCCCTTTGTCTTGGAGCAAAGCGTACAATGGCAAAAGGCGCTGGTTCTTGTGGACCTTCTTGTTCTTGCCATTACTGAAGAGAACGGGACTTTTTGTAAAGTTTCCCACAGACGGCGCCAAAATGTTGAGGGTGTAACTCCCCAACTACTTAGATTTTATTGTATTCAACTCCACTAATGGGTGCCAAGGTAAGAAGCTCCTTACTAGGTAAGGATCAAGGCGTAAGAACCAATACCAACCGCCTTTTGAAGGACCCGCACACTTGAGTGGGAGAAGTGCCCGGTTTGCTAAGTGTCAAACCGGGATGAGACTTTACTCGAGAGTGACTGAAGATCAACTCTGTATAATATTCGGGATTGAGGTCGTGATGTGACTTGTCTGAAGTGACTTACTTGTGGGGATGTGTGCCTTATTTATAGGCTATCATCAAAATGGAAGGCCTTGCTAGGATTGCGCCATGTGTAAGGCTACGATTGAGCCACCAATGCTAATATGAGGCCCATAGCCCAATAATGAAGCTTTAGCCCATGCCATCTTGGGATTTAGGGGTAATTTGGTCATTATTGGGAGAGTTCTTGAGGATGTGACTAGTTCTGCCGAGTTCCTGTGTTCGAGAGAGGGTCCCACGATTGGTCCCACCATATTTGGTTGTCACCGAGGAAGTTCTCCGCTCATCAACTCTTCCGATTCGAGCCCCTGGTTCGACATCTCACTCTTTGGTGCCCATTTGCTTGGTTGCTTTATGAGATGGTCATGCTGGATCCGAGTTGACATCCGGATCGGAGTCCTTGGGTCGGAGAGGGTACTGACTTAGCACTATGCTCCTTTCCCAGAGAGGCTCGGACCAAGTAGGGTCGGACCTATGGTTCCGGGTCGGGCCTTGCAGCTCCCAAATCCTTCGTTCCTTTCTTTTAGGGTGGGTCGACCATGGTCGGTGCCGGATCGGACCATCGCTCGGACTAAGGTGTCTCGGATCCATTGGATGACTTAGGACGCCCTAGGATTCGTTCCTAGGTCCTTTATGATAGATTGGACATATTTCCGTATCAACAGAATTACTTCTTGCTTTTTGACATTATGAAGACCTAGAACTTGAACCAAGGGAATTTCCACCACTTTGATTTGAGAACTTGAATAGTTTCTCTTGTAATTCAACTTAGGATTCTTCTAAAGGACCATATTACGGTTTTTTTAAGTGGAATTCGAGCTCTTCGTTGTTTATCCCAGAATCATGACAACTAGTGTAACAATTGTATCAACTCAATCACTTTCGTGTTTATTCTGTCGATTTGCTATTCATGTATTATTCTACTATTATGATTATTTCTACATTATCAATTAGTAGATAAACAATCTCTTATGGGATGGTAATGCACTATGCATGCTTGCTAGGGTTCTTCGTATTTAATGCATATAACTAATATGAGTTTTGTGTACAAGTGACTCACCCGGACCCTGATGGGGAGCTTAATTTGGATGGTACCTGTCGAGGGTAAAATCTCCTGAACACTTAAATGAATTTCCCTTGGTTTCCTTCACGCAAAGTACCTAGATCACCTTGCTTGTAAGAACCAAAGAGTAGAAGCCCGTAAGAACCGTCGTACTGATAAGAGGTGATGCGTAAGGACCTGCACAAGTAGCTTGGAGAAGGGGGGGGGGGGTTAGAACCTTATACCCGGTTATGTGGTGTCAAACCGGGAGAAGACTTTACTTGCGAGAGAGTGAGGATCAGCCCGGTATAATTATTGGGAATGAGAAGTGATTATGCCTTACCTTTATTATGGGAATGTGTGCCATATAAATAGATTTCTCCCAAAATGGGAGGACCCCCGGATCGCGCCAAGTGTCAGGCCCAGATTGAGCCAACAATGCCTCAATAGGTTTATGGCCCATTAATGACTCCTAACCCATTCCCTTTGCGCTTTCGGGGTAGATTAGTCATTAATGTGAGAGTTTGAAGACCTTGTTGTAGTCTCACCGTATGAGATCCGAGGAGGTAGGTCTGCACCAAGTCCGGACTGCATTAGGTTGGATCGGGATTTCCACCATGCATCGTCCAAGGAGGCGCCTGGGACATGCAACTGACCTCAATACTCTCAAGTGCCAGCTCACTTGGTTGCTTATGAGGTTGTCGTTGAGTCCTAAGGGTTCCGGTCGGACCCCATGGTTAGCACTCATCATGGCGTCGGACCTACTACCCTTTGGGCACTCCTATTCCTTTCCACCCGGGTGAGTCGGACCTGCGGGGGCTTAGGGTCGGACTGTAAGGTCCCGGACTTGTAGACAACTTGGGACGCCTTAGATTTCGTTCCAAAGGCATATGTGACGGATTAGACATATTTCCGTATCAACATATGTCCCCATAGTTTCCAAGTATCTTAGTAGATGATAGTTGTGGAACTATGGTTAAAAGTGGAGCACAGTTTGTTTCTCGGTTCAATCCATCCCTCGTAAGCAGAAAAAAGGTGTAATCCGTGCTTCTTGTAGTCCTTAACTTAATCTCCCCCCCCCCCTTTTCTTTTGTTGCAGTCCGAGGATGGAGGCTCGGACTGCAACAAAAATAAAGAAAAGGGGTATTTGTAAGAGAGATCAAGTGTAGGTACGAAGAACGTCAGATGCGTACCTTTGGTGGGTTAGGGGATGATCCGAAGATGGATATCCGAACGGACGAGGGTCCGTGTGACTGTGAGGTAAATCATCCTTCCTTGTAAAGAGGACAGGGTTTTTATCAACCTTGTTGGGATAGTCCGAAGAGCGACATCTGAATGGACGAGGGTTCGTGTGATTGTGAGGTAAATCATCCTTCCTTGTAAAAAAGGATAGGGTTTTTATCAACCTGGTTGGGATGGTCCGAAGAGGGACATCCAAATGGACTAGGGTTCGTGCGATTGTGAGGTAAATCATCCTTCCATGTAAAAAAGGATAGGGTTTTTATCAACCTGGTTCGGATGGTCCGAAGAGGGACATCCGAACGGAGGAGGGTCCGTGTGATTGTGAGGTAAATCATCCTTCCTTGTAAAAAAGGATTGGGTTTTTATCAACCTGGTTGGGATGGTCCGAAGAGGGACATTCGAACGGACGAGGGTCCGTGTGATTGTGAGGTAAATCATCCTTCCTTGTAAAAATGGATAGGGATCCGAGGCAGAGGATGGCCGGCCATCCGAAGGTTGAGTGGTTCCTTGTCCCGAGAACGGTGAAGGTTTTGTATTTTTTGTCATTGTAATGTAAATTTTTTGTACCAATTCGTCATTTCAATTGGTATTATTGTACTACGCCATTGGATGAATTTTGGTCTACGATTGAGATTTAATCCCGAAAAATGGCGACGGTTGGGCTTCCAGATTTAACCTTCTATAAATAGCGGTTTCACCGCTGTCACATTCACATTTCTAGAGAGAAGAATTTCGAGTTTTAGTGCATTCGAAGCAGATTCGAGCAATCCGAAGCAAATAAGAAGAAGTCCGTAGCAAGTTATCCGAGTAAAGTTAGCTGCTTTCAATCCAACCATCCGAAAAAGTAAGTTTCGCTCTCCTCCTTGTCTTCCCAGTTTTATGTGCTTTCTATTTGTCCATTTTCAAAATGTTGCATGTTCGGATGTATGTACGTTTTCTGTACTCCATAGTTGGCTACAAGTAGTTTAACGTAGTTGATGAGACGGTTTTATACCGTCTCATTCGGTCTTTTTTACCATCTTTTTGTCATCCTTGAGTATAGTTTTATTTAGTTTTCCTAGAGTATTTTTATTTGTTTTGTTCTTTTTGCGTTTTGTAGATATTTGGCTACACCACGCAAATGGAAGGCAAAATGGTGTATTTTATATGCATCTACAAGTTGTGGAGTTCCAATGCCTCGTATGGATGCTAGACGTGGAGCGGGAAGGCCAAAATATCGAAAATTGGAGTCAGAAAGGCGTCGAAGGGCAAAATAGGTAATTCAGAGAAATCATGACGCTATTATCAAACCGCATATGCCAAGAATCTTTCTGCTTGACATAAGAAGAAATCAAGACGCCAGTTGTTCTTTTTCCGCCCTGCGATTTTGTTTCCTAATCTCTTTCAGACTTCGTTTTTTATTCCTTGTATGAAAAAAACATCGAGAGATCATCTTTTCATATCAACTCTATGGTGAAGAACAATACCTTGCTCTAGAGCTAGACCAAGTTTTCAAGGCAATTACCCGATTTCGAGGTAATTGAACTGTTTTCCCTTGTAATTCAAAGATTGACGTTGATTGGGAGATTATCTACACAGCCTTTTGCATCGATTCGTTCCGTTCTTCAATTTCTACCTAGGGTTTGTGACAACAAAGGGTAAAATTGTATCAATCCTTTCGATTCTTTGTTTTGTGCTTGATATTATGTTTATTGCTAATATGATTGCGTTTTCGCTTATCATGAGTAGCTAAACACCCCGATTATGGGGTGCTTTTTAGATTAATCGCATATCTTGCTATTACGTTTGATGCGCAATACGTCAATATCACTGTTAGATTAAACATTTAATCGATACGCCCAAATGTTTTCCGTCTTGCTTCAATCTAACAGTTAGTTGCAAGCAGTAATAGTAGGATTAGCTAGATTAATTGTAGCCTAGTGGAATTGACGCCTCCACTTGTGCTATTCGTTTTTGACTCAAGTCCGTGACAACTCATGTAATCAATCCCGTGAATCGCATATATCCTGCTAGCTAGCTTGTTGATGTCACCACTCCATAATTTTCCCCATTCATATCTTAATCTCATTACTTTCAATTCGGTTTCTAGTAGTTGCAAGTAGTTATTTACTTTAGTTTACTATCTCTCAGCCGAGGCAAACAAACATTTACCGCTTTTCATATTGTTACTTTTATTCGTAAACCAAACTCAACCTAATTAAGTCCTTCGAGACCGACCTCGGGGTTATTAACTCCACTACACTACATGTTTTCGTAGTGTTGAGGATTAACTGTTGGCTTAAAATAAATTAAAACTTTGATTTTGACACATCAAGTTTTTGGCGCCGCTGCCGGGGACTTAACTCCTCTGTTAAGTTTACGAATTTTAGTTATAGTATTTTTGTTTTTCTTTTCCTTTTCTAGCTTTTGTGTTTGTTAGTCTTTTCTGTTACCTCGTGTTCTTCGCCTTGAGTGCTTGTTTTAACTAACGGGTGCTTACGCTATGTAGTTCTAGTGTGTCTCTCTCTTAGCAGTGGTCGCAGATATGGCTACCGTGGAGTGACCTTCAATGTACACACTCCTTTTACCTGTGCAGGGTGACTGTCACCCAGCCATAGCCACACCATCTAATGTGCGGGGTCTCGAGGTCAAGAAGCATCTCCTCTAACAACTTCCCAAGTTCTATGGAGTCGAGAATGAGGACGTCATGGGTTTCCTCAGAGAAATTGAGCATTTCATCTCCGAATTGGAGAAACCCGAAAGGGTTAAGGAAGATGATTTGAGGCTCAGGATCTTCCCCATGTGTCTTTTTGGGAAGGCATGAACTTGGATGAACGGTCTGGAAGAAGGAAGCATCACTACTTGGGACAAAGCTTTCCAAACCTTTATGGGCAAATACTACCTTGTACCAATGACCACGAGCTTCAGAGCGAAGATTAGTGAGTTTAAGCAGTGACAAGGAGAACCCTTCTTCGAAGCATGGGAGAGATTCCGTGATTTACAGCGTCAGTGCCCCCACCACCGTTTTGGTACAGCAGATTTAAACCAGTTCTTCTTTGATGGGCTTGAAGAGTCTTCACAAGTGCTGGTTGATATGACATGTGGAGGATGGATGGGGGAGAGCACCCCCGACATTAATTGTGTTCGAGAGGTTAGCAAAAGCTCGATCACAGTGAGTAACGTATAAGCTCACAGGCCTCATTGCTCGGAACGCCGCCTTCCCGAATTACAACTTCCAGAAGGTTTTTGGGAGGATCTGCGAGGGTTTGTGAAAAGTTGCCATGCCACCATGCAACACACATCGATGATACATGTACCATCATGAGAGGTCGATGCATTAGAAGCCACAGTTAAAAAATTTGAAAGGGACAACGACCAGATCAAAGCTACCCTCCAGCAGCTGGGAGAGAAAAACCAAGATAGGGAAATGTGTAAATTCCTTAATACATTTGAGAGAGATATGGCTATTAAGGTGATCACAGAACCACTAAATGAGGACTGCTTTGGAAAATAAGACTTGGTTGAGGTCTCAAATGTATTTACATTGTGGTGTGCATCGTTGATTCCGATTCGGAGAAGCGAAGTGGAAGAGAAAATGACCCCTTGATCCTGCTGATGAGTCGACTCAACAAGAGGGAGATACAGTATTGTGGATCGTGATCCGATTTCAGACGACGAGGATTCTGAATATGGTGGGCACTGCAGGTAATAGCAAGTCATTTCGCCAAGGAAGAAGAGGGCACTAAGATCGAACAGAGTATTTCTAGGTAAGAAGAGCTTTAATATTATAGTGGAGATGGGCACCTCAAGGTCATAGCAACCTCGATACCGGCATACTGCTAGCACTATCCCTGAACCTTTTTAAAGGATGTAGTTTCACGAGACTGGAGGAGATGGAAACTCATCTATTGATGGCGGATGGGTCGCATAGGAGGCCTGTTGGACTCGCAAGGGATGTTGCGCTTGTTCAATGGGAGACGATCCTCACCGATTTCGTTGTCTTGAAGGACGCTCGAGAAAATGTAAGGCACCCGATACGCCTTACTGGGTGGCCATTATTACTTTCTAAAATGGACATCAAAGTGTTTAGGCGACAACCACTTATGAGGTGAATGGTCGAGTGGGAATAGTGAAGGCATTAGACTACCTCCTAAGGGTTTTATTCAAGGAGTATTCTGCAGTTTCGTGGGACCCTCTATGTAATCTTTCAGAGCAGAGGAAAAGGAGTGCAAAGGGAAGTTTAGTACCCAACTTCAGGTCAACTAGAGCGAAAGTCAAGCTTGTAGACTTAAAACAATCGCTCTAGGCAACCAGCTTTACTTGTTTTTTAGATAGCAATTGCATTCACGCCTTTCTCTCATAAAGTAGTTGCATTCACATATAAAAAAAAAACAAAAAAAAAAAAAATCGGAAGCAGAAAACTGGCGACGCCAGTGAGTTCTTATAACCCCCCGTCTTCTTTCTTTCTCTCCTCCTTACCTCTCCTTCTCCGCTCTTCCTCTCCTCTTTTCCTCCATCGCCATTTTCTCCATTCTCTCTTGTTTTCCCACCAAACTTTGCGTTGTACATACCATTGTGAAGCTTGCATCATGTAGGACTCGATTCTAGCATCAAAAACTCATATCATTCACTCATTATCCGGATTGAAGGTAAATCTCAAGAACCCTAATTTTTGCAATTTGGGGATTTTCGAATATTGGTTGAAATTGAGCTCTCTTATTATGCTATCTTGCCACTTATCAATCATTGAGCATGTTCTCGTTCGTAATTGTTGCCAATTTTATCGATTTCCATTATTTTTGCAATTTGTGAATTGGGCTTGATTAGTAGTATTTTGTTGGATCGATTTGAGCATATTTTGAGTATTCTAGTAGTAATGTTGACTCGATTCAAGTACCATTGTGCTGATTTTGATTTGCTTTGGTTCACCTTCCATTACGTTGCACTAGCTAGAATACTGCATTTCTGAACAGTATGCTAATTGTTGGGTTGGGATGTTTTAGCATTATGGTTTACACTATTATTGTATATGCTGAGGCCTGAATTATTCTCACTAGCACGTAACCCACTTACCTGCCATTCTCTTTGTTGTGCTTTCCTCTGTTTTTGATCTTCAGATAACTATGTCTGCACGCACTAGAGGAGGTAAACGCCCACGCACGGAGACTGTATCCTCCTACAGAGCCGCTTATAGGCCCTCCAGGGATGCTCTTCAGTACCAGACAGAGTTTAAGCCAGATAAAAGAGTCTTTTTGGCCGAACGCGAGATCCAATGGGGCAAAAACCCTCAGAACGGGGACCACACGTACGAATTGTATGGCCCTCTAGAAGACAATGAATGGCTTGGGGTGAATAGGAACTACCCAGGGTACGAGAAGGACTTGGTCCGAGAGTTCTACGTCAACTTTCATGATGCGGATGAGCACAAGGTTCCCGTGCGGGGGAAAGAGGTCGTTTTCAACCCGGCCGCCATATCAGACTTCCTCCAACTGCCTGTCCCGGGTCCCGATGACCAAGCGGCCTTCACGCACATCATAAACCGGTTCGAACCCATCCCTAACAGTGTTGCCACCGCCTTGACCCATGACTATGCCGAGTTCCCTAAGGAAGGTCGATGGAAGATTCATAGGGCAAACTTAAAGAGAAGGGCTTGGGTGCTTTGGAAATGGTTTGTTACTTCCGTCTACCCCAGCAAAAATGATGAGTATGTTAGAGGACACGAGGCCTGGACTATGCACGCAATCCTATCTAACCCATCCAAAAAGGTAGACCTGGCCGATCCTCTACGCATTTAGTTCTTGGAACAGAGAGTCAACAAGGCTGGATGCCTCATTTTTCCTTGCATGATCACTGCTATGTGCAAGGAAGCCGGCATTCCAGTGCGCATCTCAGATGGCATGGGCAGCCAGACTCCGACTCCCTCAGGCGAACGTGATTGGCTTATGACAAGGCCTATACAGCTCTCAAGGAGAAGATAGAACGCCAGGCATCGGCTGAAGTTGATACACCCCCAGCGGAATCCGCGAGTCCTGCGCATCCAGCAGCTGGTACATCATCCCAGGGTGCAGATGTCTTCGATTTCCAGAGTCTACAGGGCTATCTCGATAGTCGCTTTACGAGGTATGAGACACAGTACTCCGGGCATCTGGACACTATAGCCGCGCAACAGAGAGCTATACAGGAGACCCAGTCTGCTTTGCAGCAGCAGTACACTCAGCTCGCCGCTACCCAGTCTGAGCTTATGCGTGCGCAGCAGACACTTTCACAGGGCTGGACAGCTCAGTACGACGAGATGCGTGGCTGGCATACAGACATGCGCGGATGGCATCAGGATATGCAGGGCTGGCATGATGACATGCCGGGATGGCAACCGTAGGCTGGATATTCCCACCAGCCAGGACAGGTGGACGATGGAGATGACTAGCTATTCCATTTTCTTTTCCAGCTAGTACCTCTTTTTTCGCTTCTTTTCTTTTTAGCCTATTCGTTGGAGACCTTCTCTGGTCTAGGTTTGGGGAGCGGTCGCCTGGTACTACCTTCTTTTTGTTCTCTCTGTATTTTGTACCTTATTTTGTATTTCTTATTAAGTCTGTTGAGTCTAAGTCGGACACCCAATTCGAGCGTCTATTGCATGTATTAAACATGTTTAATGCTTTTGCTTTAACTGATCCTTGACTATTAGCAGTTTGCATGCATAAGTTTGCTAAGTTCGTTTCTGTTGTAAATAGAAAGTTTGTTCTAATTCTGTAGTCCAAAAAGCCTGTGAGTAAACCGTAGCCGATGAAAAATATTGTATCAAGGCCTGGTGATTTAATTCGGGAAGTGCAAACCCCCTTGTTTGCACCTCATCATTCTCATGTGTACTCTGTGTAAGTTAAGTATGACGAACGACATGTTTTACATTCTTATTTGCTTATGCCAAACCTGTTCCAAGTCTAGGTTTGGGGAGGAGGTTTATGTGTCCTACTTTTATTGATAAACACTGTTTTCAGGCTCTTCGTTCTCTCAAAAATAAAAAAAATAAAAAGTCTTTAATGGATCTATGGTACTAGTTACCACCGTTAGTCATGTTGGGCACGTTTCAGATACTATCTATATACTGGCGTGGCCCTTAAAAGCCATATGCCCGTGAGGGTTGATGTCGTGTACACCAAACAAGCACGCACAAAAGTGCGGACTTTCGGTAAAACATACACTACCAAAAAATTGAGACAGAAAAAATATATAAGCATATGGGTCAAATATAAGACTGCAAAAAGAGTATGCAAAATGAAATATATATATATATATATATATATATATATATATATATATATATATATATATATATATATATATATATATATATATATGTTGAAAAGAGACAACGATCGCTTTTTACGTAGTCTACTACCGATTGTTACAGAAGCTATAAAAAGTCCCTCATGACTTAACCGATCGAAAGTACATTGCGAGGTATTTGAGGCATCTTTGTGACGCAAGTCACCTTCCTTACCTCTTTATATTCTTCAAGATTACCCCAATCGGACACTTCCGTGAGTGTGAGAGATTAGTTGACAGGATCCACTTCATGAGGGACTACCATTTTAGACTTAAGTTCTATTCATGTGATTCGTGAATGTCACAGGATGTCAAAGCTTCCGCATTTCTTGGGCTTATTATGTGCAATCGTAGACTCGGTAGCTTGGGAGCTAGACTTTGGGTTGTGTCTATGTGTTTTTGTTTTTTCTATGTTTTTTAGAGAGGTTGTTGCTTGAGGAAAAGCCAGGGTTCGGTTTTGGGAGTTTGATGAGTCGGTTTTATACCATCTTATTCTCTTTTTACCCTTTTTTATCATCCTCGAGTATAGTTTTATTTAGTTTTCCTAGAGTATTTTACTTGTTTTTTCTTTTTGCTTTGTAGATATTTGGCTACACCAAGGCCATCGAAGGCAAATGGTGTATTTTATATGCATCTACAAGTTGTGGAGTTCCAATGCCTCATATGGATGCTGACGGAGCGGAAGGCCAAAATATCGAAAATTGAGTCGAAGGCGTCAAGGGAAAATAGGCAATCCAGGAGAAACTGGCGACGCCAGTTATCAAACCGGCGTACGCCAGTAACTTTTTGTTCGACAGAAGAAATCACGACGCCTTTAATCAATCAACGGCGACGCCATATCAAACCGCATACGCCAAGAATCTTTTTTGACACAAGAAGAAACTTGCACGCCAGCTTCTTTTTTCCGTCTTCACATTTTGTTTCCTAATCCGCTTGCACTTCGCTTTTATTCCTTGTATGAAAAAAACATCGAGAGATCATCTTTTAATATCAACTCTATGGTGAAGAACAATACCTTGCTCTAGAGCTAGACCTAGTTTTCAAGGCAATTACCCGATTTCGAGGTAACTGAACCGTTTTCCCTTGTAATTCGAAGATTGACGTTGATTGGGAGGTTATCTACATGGCCTTTTGCATCGATTCGTTCCGTTCTTCAATTTCTACCTGTGGTTTGTGACAACGAAGGTAAAATTGTATCAATCCTTTCGAATCTTTGTTTTGTGCCTGAGATTATGTTTATTGCTAATATGATTGTGCTTTCGCTTATCATGAGTAGCTAAACACCCCGATTATGGGGTGGTGACTGATTCAATGCATGCTTGCTAGGGTTTACATGATTCGAAGTGCATCGGGATTCGATTACTTTTGCTTTTTAGATTAATCACATATCTTGCTATTACGTTTGATGCGCAATACGTCAATATCACTGTTAGATTAAGCATTTAATCGATACGCCCAAATGTTTTCCGTCTTGATTCAATCTAACAATTAGTTGCAAGCGAATAGTAGGATTAGCTAGATTAATTGTAGCCTAGTGGACTTGACGCCTCCACTAGTGCTATTCGTTTTTGAACTCAAGTCCGTGAGAACTTGCGTAATCAATCCCGTGAATCGCATATATCCTGCTAGCTAGCTTGTTGATGTCACTAGTCTATAATTTTCCCCATTCATATCTTAATCTCATTACTTTCAATTTGGTTTCTTGTAGTTGCAAGTAGTTATTTACTTTAGTTTACTATCTCGCCGCCGAGGCAAACAAACATTTACCGCTTTTCATATTGTTAATTTTATTCGTAAACCAAACTCAGCCTAGTTAAGTCCTTCGAGACCGAATTCTGGTTAACTCCACTACACTATAAGTTTTCGTAGTGTTGAGGATTAACTCTTGGCTTAAAACAAATATTAAAACTTTGATTTTGACACATCAAGTTGTTGGCGCCGCTGCCGGGGACATAACTCCTCTGTTAAATTTACGAATTTTAGTTACAGTATTTTGGTTTTTCTTTTCCTTTTCTAGCTTTTGTTTTTGTTAGTCTTTTTCCTGTGTTACCTTTGTGTTCTTCGTCTTGAGTGCTTGTTCAACTAACGGTGCTTACATTCATGTAGTTCTAGTGTCAGGTCCGTTTTATAGCATGTGGTCGCAAATATGGCTACCATGGAGCAACCTTCAACGTACACACTCCTTTTACCTGTGCAGTGTGCCTGTCGCCCAGCCATAGCCACACCATCTAATGTGCGGGGTCTCGAGGTCAAGAAGCATCTCCTCCAACAACTTCCCAAGTTCTATGCAATGAGAATGAGGACGCTACGGGTTTCCTCAGAAATTGAGCATTTCATCTCTAGATCGAGAAATCAAGGGTTAAGGATGATATTTTGAGGCTCGTGATCTTCCCATGTGTCTTTTGGCAAGGCACTAACTCGATGAACGATCTAGAAGAAGGAAGCATCACTACTGGGACAAAACTTTCTAAACCTTTATGGGCAAATACTACCAGACCGATGACCACGAGCTTCAGAGCGCAGATTAGTGAGTTTAAGCAGCGACAAGGAGAACCCTTCTTCGAAGCATGGGAGAGATTCCGTGATTTACAGCATCAGTGCCCCCACCACCATTTTGGTACAGCAGATTTAAACTTGTTCTTCTTTGATGGGCTTGAAGAGTCTTTACAATTGCTGGTTGATATGGCATGTGGAGGATGGATGGGGGAGTGCACCCCTGTCGGATTAAGTGATGTGTTCCAGAGGATAGCAAAACTCTCAGAGCACAGGAGTAAACGTGCTAAGCTCAGCGGCTCTAATTGCTCGGAATGCCGCCTTCCCAAATCACAACTTCCTGAAGGTTTTTTGGAGGATCTTCGAGGGTTTGTGAAAAGTTGTCATGCCACCATGCAACACACAGCAATGATACATGCTACCGCTGAGAGGTTGGATGCATTAGAAGCCACAGTTCAAAAATTGGAAAGGGACAACGACCAGATCAAAGCTACCCTCCAGCAGCTGGTAGAGAAAAACCAAGAAAGGGAAAGGTGTAAATTTCTTAATACTTCTGAGAGAGCTATGGCTATTAAGGTGATCACAGAACATTCCGTCAGGTGGATCAAGCTTGAAATTGAGACCCGTGTTGAGGTCTCGAAACAGATTTGCGCAGCTTGTGGGTGTGCATCGTTGATTCCGATTGCTGGAGAAGCGACAGTGGAAGATAAAATGACCCCCGGTGATCCTGTTGATGAGTCGATTCCTAACAAGAGGGAGAGGTATTGTGGATCAGATCTGATCAGACGACGAGGATTCTCGCGATATGGTGGGCACTCCGAGGTACGAGCAAGTTGCATTTCGCCAAGGAAGAAGAGGGCACGAAGATCGAACAGAAAATTTCTAGGTAAGAAGAGCTTTAATATTGTAGTGGGATGGGCACCTCAAGGTCATAGAAACCTCGATACCGAGCTACCGTTAGCACTATCCCGCATGCCTTTTTAAAGGATGTAGTTTCACGAGACCGATGAGATGAAAGCTCGCCTATTGATGGCGGCTGGGTCGCATAGGAGGCCCGCTGGACTGCAAGGGATGTTGCAAATAAGTCAATGGGGAGACAATCTCACCGATTTCATTGTTTTATAGACGCTCGAGAAGAAATGTATGGGCACCAGACATGCCTTACTTGGGTGGCCATTTTTACTCGCCTAAAATGGACATCAAGCAGGTTTAGGCGACAAATACATATGAGGTGAATGGTCGAGGAATAGTGAAGGCATTAGACTACCCTAAGGGTTTTATTCGAAGGAGTATTCGCAGTTTCGTGGGAGCCCTATGTAATCTCTCAGAGCAGAGGAAAAGGAGTGCAAGCAAGGGGAAGTTAAGTACCCAACTTCGTGTCAACTAGAGTGTGAAAGTGAAGCTTGAGACTTAAAACAAGCGCTTCCCGGGAGGCAACCCGGGCTTTACTTGTTTTTTAGATAGCTTGCATTGCATTCACGCCTTTCTCTCATAAAGTAGTCAGATTCACGCTTAAAAAAAAAAAACAAAATAACCGAAAGCAAATCGCGATGCCGCTTAGTTCACGTGAACTAACTAGTTTACAGAACTAACTAGTTTACAAACCGGAGACGCCAGCTAGTTCTTATAACCCTCGCCTTCTTTTCTCTCCTCCTTAACTCTCCTTCTCCGCTTCTTCCTCTCCTCTTTCCTCCATCGCCGCTTTTCCATTCTCTTGTTTCCCCACCAAACTTTATGCTACATACCATTGTGAATCTTGCATCATCTAGGACTTGATTCTAGCATCAAAAACTCATATCATTCACTCATTATCCGGATTGAAGGTAAATCTCAAGAACCCTAATTTTTGCAATTTGGGGATTTTCGAATATTGGTTGAAATTGAGCTCTCTTATTATGCTATCTTGCCACTTATCAATCATTGAGCATGTTCTCAGTCGTATTTGTTGCCCATTTTATCGATTTCCATGATTTTTCAATTTCTGAATTGGGCTTTATTAGTGGTGATGACTAGAGAGACGACCAAAGGAACATCAGGGTCTTTAAGATCTCCTCCACCAGACGTTGGTGGGGGAATTTCACAATCATGAAAAGTGATGGCATTTGTTCCTTTCAGGGCCGGTGGAGCATAGGCTCTATTGAAAGTGCAGCATGCACTTATATTTTGATAATCTTGTCTTTCAACAATCAGCCCAAGTTTATGTTTGTTGTTGTTTGTGAAGTCAGCAGGATTATCAATGTTGTATAACATTGTGACAGATAGAATTCACCGCATAACATTGAAGATATAGCATTGTCGCAGTACATCAAGATCCGCATATCGATGTGATACTGGATCGAAGTAGTGACAAAACAAACAAGATTTGATTTAAGGAAAAACAAATTGTGGTGAAAGCAAGAAGGAATATATTTTATGAAGAATTGAAATATGGGAATTTCTTCTATGCGCTTTTGAAGAAAACAAGTAAAGGAAAAATTGCCTTTGCTAAGATCCTATTGCCTTTCGCATAGATGGAAGAGGTCATATCTCAAGTATATATATGCAAGGATTCAAAGCAATGTTTCGAGCCTTTCTTGATGATCAATCGAGATTTTATTAAAAGAGTTTAGGCTTCTTGTTTTCGCTAGCTTTAGAGTTTGTCTAAGAGTATTCATTGTTGAATAACTCTTCAAACATCGAATTAGAATAGCTTTTACCGCTGGTTCTTCTAGTATTAGTTTTGGTTGTTTAATCAATCGCTTGTGATTGTATTAAACCTAGTTGATTAGATCTACTTTTCCTGTTAATAGATATTTTGTTTATACCGCCATAATATATATTTCTATATATCGCTTGGTAATAGAAGTTACATTATTCATCCGCTGCTATCTGTTTACTGTAGATAATGTTGAACAACATTGTTGGCAACATTGTCTATTGATCTTATTCCAAAGTACCAATCCGGGATCTTAAGTTATAACAAGTGAGATCGTAGCCACCACCTAACTCGGTGTCCTGATTTGGTACTACTACAATGGATGCAAACTACAATAGACCTCCGTGTGATGGGTCCAACTACCATTATCGCAAATTCGATGAGGACATACATCAATTCCTTGATGGCCGTGTTTGAGATCCATTCGAAGGATACACCGCCAATCAAGGACCTGATGTCGATGGTGACATTGTCCCCATACCAAGAACGCTTCTCCGCAGTGACATACTTCTTAGCTCTTATAATGAAAAAGCTTTAAATGCTATCTTTGGTCATGTAGATTCTCATATGTTTAAAATCATTCAAAATCAGACCATCGCAAAACAAGCTTGGGAATTACTTCAGAGTCATTGTGAAGGGATGCTAGTGTCAAACAAACTAAACTTAGAATGCTTTGGTCTCGATTTGAAAATCTAAGAATGGCGGAGGAAGAAACTATCGACTCCTATTTTGAAAAACTTTTGACTCTCTCAAATGAAGTCCAAAGACCGGAGAAGCTATTTCTAATAGGCAACTTGTTTCAAAGTCGTTCGATCTCTTTCTCAAGATTTGATACCAAAGTCACTATTTTGAAGACACTCATAACTTGGCAACTATGGATTTTCATACCGTTGAACAATTTGAAAAACTTTGAACTAAATGAAAATGAGAGACAAGGTATGAAAACTCATAGTATTTCCCTTCACTGCTTCTAAAGCAAAATCTTCCAAGCCCGATAGTAGTAGTGATGAGTCGATAATATGACCGAGGAAGCTTTCAACAATCTTGTGAGGAAGTTCAACAAACTTAGATTCAGAAAAACTCGTCAAGGATCCTCAAGTGGAACTAAAACTTTCAAAAGAAAACCAATACTTTCAAAACCGGTTCGCCCAAAACTAGCTCAATCATTTCGTCGCACTCCTCTTAGTAAGATTAGATGTTTCAATGCCAAGGATGGGTCATTATCAAAATGAATGTGCTAACAATCTCGTAAAAGAGAAAAGAATCTTCTTGCTTGTCTCAAGATGACTCAGATGAAGAACAGAAGATGAAGAAAAGAAGATGATTCAACTACTAATGCCGTAGCTCTCCTTATCCACTTACTATGTTGATGACCAATGTTGGGACAACATTGTCAAGACAACATCGGGATTAGAAATCTTCTTCGACTATGATGACTCGAGAACTCGTGGAAATCTCGCACCAACCAAACCTAAAAAGTCGAATATCTAATGTTTTATGTCTCCATGGATCGTGGATTTTGATATAGATAGTCCGTCAAGAGGAAGTTAATGCAGATCAAATGGTGAAGGAACTGCAATGTATGTATGAGAAACTCTTTGAATGGAAGACTCTCAAAACTCCTCAAGAAAACCGAGAAGGAGAACCACAACCGAAGACACCATTGTCAAACTAGAAGTCAATTAACAAAGAAGGACTCGAAATGCTCAAAGTAATCTCTCGAAAGCTAGATAATGAAAAGAAGGTAATTGCAAATGGAACTCTTTCTACTTCTAGACTTAATGAGATGCTTGATGTGAACAATGATAGGACCATCGTTTAGGGTACACAAGTAGTTGTGATGAACTTGGGAGCAACATGAACGATAATTGGACACTAATACCTCAAAAGTTGTCAAACCTCTTTCCGAGCTCATAAAAGGTCCTACATTTGTCAAAGAAAGCTTTGTTTGTGTGCACTTACTATCTTAAATCAAGTCACAAAAGCCTTACCGCTTCAAGTAAAAGGACTTAAAGAGTGAACATGTTGAGACCTCCAACCTCGCAATTCTCCACAATTCCCTCCCATCCAGCCAGCAGACAAAACAAGGATGCTAGTCGCAATGTTGTGATAACATCCACTTCAACAGAGATCAAAGATGTAATCTTAAGACTCTAAAGTGCTTTCCTAGCTCTCCTAAACAAGACAAATCTCCAGATGTATAAGAAAACACAAGAGTGTTTCAAACATGTTTGGGTAGCTAAAGAAAATCATACTTGCAATGTTGCTTTTTCTCACATACTTCTCCTAACAATGCAGAAAATGGTACTTGACAAAGGTTGTTCTAGGCACATGACCGTAACCCACAACTCCAAACTTTGTAGCTTAAAGGATGTACGGTAACATATGGAGGAGGATACCAAAGCAAAATACTTGGAAAGGGAACACTGTGCCTTAAAGGATATCCAAACTCTCAATGTTCTTCTTGTCAAGGGTTAATCGCTAATCTTGTTAGTATAAGCCACCGTGTGATGATGATCTGAAGTCAAGTTTGATAAACGCTTTGCAAAGTTTATACTTGTGTGGACAAATTAACTGTAATGATGTGTGAGATCACAGACAATCGCTATGTGATGGACATTCTTCTCAAATGCAATGTTGCTCAACATGATGATGCAACACCGTGGCAAGAGAAATTGGGACATGTCAACTACGTAAACTGAGAAGATCATCAAAATAATGTGGTGATGAGTGCCAAAGCTACCAATGTAGGAAAACATGTGTATGAATCGCCTTATGGGAAAACAAACCAGGTGACACATCACCACTTCCGATCAAGGACAACAAAGAGGTACTTTTAACCGCTTTGAACTCCCGATATTGATCTCATGGGCCCTATAGAAGCTAAAAGTTTAGAGGAGCCCGTATATCTATGTTATAGTTGATGATTTCTAGATACACTTGGGTCAACTTCTTGAAAGAAAAATCAAACTTTGAATCCTTCAAAATCGCATACAAATGTCAATCAAGATTTACCTTGTTCAAAGAATTCGATCGACCATGGTAAAGATTTAGAATCAATTCTTTGATAAGCATCGTGAAAAGAAAGGAATCATGCATGAATACTCAGCTACTAAGACACCACAACAAAATGGTGTTGAAAGGAAAACAGACTCTTCAAGAAATGGCTAGAGGATGTCGAGTTCAATGAACCTATCAAAAGGTTGGGGGTCAAGGAACACCGCTTGTCACATAATCAATCGTGTCATCTTCGCCTGTGGTCTCTAACCACTCCATATGAGATGTTGAAAGGTAGAAAGCCCAATCTCAAGTACTTTCATGTATTTGGATGTGTGTTATATACTCAATGATAGAGAACATCTAGGGAAGTTTGATGCTAAAAGTGATAAAGGAATCTTTGTAGGATACCTCAAAATAGTCAAGTTTATAGAATATACAATCCTAGATTGCACTATACAAGAATCAGAATGTTTCCTTTGATGACTCGAGTCCTATGCCCAAGAAGATCTCCGCAGTAATCGAATAAAGTTATTGAATCAACCTCCACTCTTCTACACATGAGAACGACGTAAACCGTGGACTCCGCCGATCAAAATGAAAGAACCCATGTTAGGCAATGTTGTGCCAACATCCCTCAAAGGTAATGATGACTCAACAACCAGATTTACACTCATGATGAAGAACAAGTTGATCCTCATAATGAAACCGAGGTCAATCGACAATCCATCCAAAGAACAATGTTGCACCTATGTCTCCGACTAAGAAAGGATCCTCCTCCAGAATTCAAAGATCATCCCGCCCAAGTAATTGGAAATCCAGAGGAAGGACATCGAGGGAAACACGCGAAAAACTACAAGGAGACACTCGACTTTGTCAAATATGTCACCAGAAGTTCTTCGTGCTTTGTTTCGTTAATTGAACCTAAAATGTGAAAGAAGCTCTGTCGATTTTTGGATAGAAGTAATGCAAGATGAACTTCGCTTCCAAACAAATGAAGTCTGGACTCTGTTCCCCGCCCCATAATATAAATGTCATAGGCACCAAGTGGATTTTCAAAACAAGAGTGATGAAAAGGGGATAGTTGTAAAAACAAAGCCGATTGGTTGCTCAAGGTTACACCCAAGTGGAAGGCATTGATTTTGATGAGACCTTCGCCTCCGCTGTTAGATTAGAGTCCATTCGCTGCTCCTAGCCTTAGTATGTTGTCTTAACATAAAACTCAAACAAATGGATGTTAAAGGAGCTTTCTTGAATGGCTACATTGACAAAGAAGTGTATGTTGAACAACCTAGAGGGTTTGAAGATCCTTTTTATCCGACCATGTTTTTAAACCAAGAAAAGCCTCAGATGGTTTGAAACAAACCCCACGCCATTGTATGCTAGTTGATGTAATTCCTAGTCAGGTTAGATTTAAAGAGGTGAGGGAGATCAAACTGCTTATCCTCGTGAAAGGAAAAGACATCGCATTGCTCAAATCTATGTTGATGATATTGTTTCGTGCTACTAACCTCTCCTTGCTAGATAAGTTTGTTCGCCATGACAGAACTTTTGAGATGAGTATGATTGGTGAACTCTTTCTTCGGGGCTGGGACATAAAGAACAGAAGGCCTCTTTATCTCTCAAGAGAAATATGCCAAGAATCTTATCAAAAATTTGGTCCTGAAAATGCCAAACCTTGCAAAGACTCCCATGGCTACATCTCCGAAATTCAAGAAACCGATGTCAGATTTATGACCCAACATTGTACAGATCAATGATTGGAAGTCTTTATACCTTCAGCCCACCGCATCGACATCATGTTCTCCGTTGTGTAAAGCTGTATCAACCAAGCCCAAAATATCTCACTTAATCTGTCAAAAGAATCATTAGATATATATCGTGAACCGTTAATCTTCGATTATGGTATGATGTGATTCAAACATTAACTGTTGGGATTTAGTGATTCGATTGGGTGACTTAGATGATCGAAAATCAACTAGTGGAGGTTGTTTTTATCTTGGACCAAATCTTGTGTCATGGTATAGCAAGAAACAAAATCATGGTGTCTCTCATCATCAATCAATATGTAGCGGCCGAGTTGTGTGTCTCAATTAATTTACAACAATATGCCGCATGAATATGGGTTTCAAAGTGACACTTTTTTGTTTTGTGATAACCTTAGTGCCATCTACATATCCAAGAACCTGCTCAACACTCACGCACTAAGCATATAGACATTCGACATCATTTCTTAGAGACCTAGTCTCCAAACAAATAATTGACATACAACACATTGATACCACAAATCGCTTAGTCGACATTTTCACAAAGCC